>WKFP01014983.1:442784-469874 GCA_011057875.1 Pterocles orientalis | reverse complement strand
CATTGCTTTAATTTTGTGATATTTTTCCACTTTCAAAAGGCTACAGGTAAGAGTTGAAATGAAAACTGAAATTACTACACCTTGTCAAGTATTCCATGTACAATAATTTTGAGTTTTCAGCAATTTGTGTGCTTCTATAGAGCTGACCCCAATTCTGTCCCTTATCAGTGCCAGCAGACCACACCAGAAAATCAAATTTATACATCCATAAAGTCAGAATAAGTATACACAGTTTCCTTTGCTAAGTAATATGTAAGACTATTTGAGAATAGATGAATGTGACAGCTTTTCACTCAGCAGGATGCAACCAATCCTGTATTTTTAAACTAACTCTTATATAATTAAATAAATAATATATTTCGTATACTGCATAAAGCAACAAATGACCATCAATTTGAGAACCAATGTTTTTTGATAGAATCTCTGGGTCAGAAAACCAATATACTTTTCTACCAGCTGAAGAAGATAAATTGTCCTTTTGCAGTTAAACAACTTTTTTGTCATCTATCGAATTTTCTATAAATTAAAATAGAAATGTCTCCAATTTTTATCAACTGTATTTAGATTTATAGAATAAAACATCATGTCTTAAGAACATAGGTAACCATTTTCAGAATTAGGAGAGATGCCAGAGTTAGGAAAAAGGAACGCTAATCTCTCCATGAAAGGATCATACAGTTTAGGGAGAGACTAAACTGTGACTTTGTATTTATATAGGAAATCCTCTCAGTCAAACTTTGGGTCCTACAGAGTGAAGCAGAAGTTGGTCTACCATCAGATTAAGGAGCCACACAGTCTAACTCTAAGAAGTTTTATACAGTTGGCATTCTCAAGCAACAGTCAACCTATTTTGTACGGGTGTGAACAGAATCTTTGTTTCTACATGGGTAATCACTTGTTGTAGGCCAAGAGCTGCTGAATGTGATGCATTATATTTGTTTAAGTTAGCAACGTTAGCATACCTAGCAGGGAGTGGTGGTGCGGCCAGCGTAGGCTATTCTTAAGTAATCTATCAAACAAGCAGCAAATGTACGGTAACAGCTGTCAAAGTTGCAATTTAAGGTACAGGGTGCTGTATCTTCCATTGTAATTACAGTCATAATTAATGTAGAATCACTGGCTCCACTGGAGTTATGCCAATTTTAACTATCAGAGGATATGATCCACAATTCTTAGATATCAACGTACTGATACATACACAAAGCTAAGAGTCCAGAAACAAATATAAATTTTATGTATTAGAACACTTGAGAGAGTGTCTCTAATTCTGAGATTTCAGAATTCTGAACCCATTAGCCCACACTATTAAATCCAATACCAGCTTTTGTCGATAGTTAATAAAATATGTATCGTTGTCAGCATGTGAGTGTGTATAACAGGTTTCCTCCATCATCAAGTCTAATGAAGACAAAGAACTTAAATCAGCACATAGCATCCTGAGGTTGTAAGAACAGCTGTTAGGAGAGGTCAGAGCTTCTCCTGAATTTTATAAGGAGGCAGCATGTGTGCTGTTACCTCTTGTCCTTTGTGGCAAGTTCAAGTTCTAGGGCGATCCTAAACCTCTGGACCAATATCACTCACAGAGGTATTTTGGTAACTGCAGGAAGTTCTGGCTGTTACCCTCTATGACACGTCTTTGAAGAAGCCGTGTGCTGCTTATAGACAGTTAATGTTTAGGCGTCAGGAAATACTCATTCTGGGAACAGTCTCTAAATGTAGAGTCACCTTTCCCAGAAAAGAAATATTCAGAAAAAGTTTTGTGTAAGGACTAAAGCATAACATTAGACAGGCATGCACTCTACTCTAGGGAACTAAAAAATAAGCAAGATGGTAACTAAAAAAGACAGTAGTATAACCCACATTAGAGAGAAAACTTGAAAATCAAGGCTGCTTTATAGTCTTCCCTATGGTTATGAATATGTTAGAAAATGCAAATGGAAAAAGAATTTTCTCTTTCACTCAAAAGTTTTTTAGGGCAAGAAAAATAACATAGAAATACCTTTAATTGCAAAAAGGAAAGAAAAATAGTGACCCTAGTAAAAAACAAACGGACAAATTCTGGCTGGTATAAATCAGATGTTGGATGTCTGATCTGGGACATCCTGTGTCACATGAGAGAGCTTACATTGCGTATAGCTTTCTCCGTTACTCCCACTGCATTTGCACGCAACCCCAGCTGCAGTTCTGCGGGGTGTTTTATTGCAGATTCCGAGCTTTTGAACGCTGAAGTCATACTAGGCAGAAGAAAATCTTGTTTCATAAGCTTTTCTATGATAAAAATAGACTGTATTTTAAAACGTAGCTTTTTTTATCTACCTACAGCCAATGTGACTATATCACCTTGCCAGCACAGTGTAAAGTACAGTAAGAGCCAAAAAAACATACCTGTGGAAGGAGAAGGGAGTGAAAATCTTGTGCCAGAAACCTGTTCTTTTTCCTTTATTTGATTTCACCTTCACAAAGAAAGCAAACAAGGCAACTGCTTTTTACACCAAGTCATTTTGGACTGATTGCAGCAGTCTGAAGGAAACAATAATTTATTTCAATAATTAATTCCTGCTGACTAAAATAATGTTGCTGTTTATGCACTGTTCCTAAGGCCAACTAAAAAAAGAACTTTAAGCCAGGAGTGCATCGATAGGAACGTTACTTTAGGGAACAGAAGTCCCCTAACATACTGTTGATTTGGGAAAGGCTTTTTTTACCCTCAGGCTACAATAATTTAATTTTATATTCCCTCATGTTGCCTCAGGATGACCCCAAGATTCTTTCAGATTTATAAAACAAAGGAAACAAAGTAGTGAATTTGCTGCTTTGACAGCAAAGAAAGAGCTGTAGAATTTAAAAAGATGGTTTCTACCCAGCTGATGAAAATTCTCCATAATGTTGAAATATACGTCAAAAAATATGTTGAAGTACTGTAAAATTCATGTGAGAACAGAAATTAAACCATTCTGTGAGGAATTTCTTTCATTTATTATCTTTTTTTCATGGGACTAGAGTTGTCTTTCTACATATTGTTATTTCAGCAGATTAAGTACAGTACAAAACGCAACTTCCCATTATAAATGTTATAAATTCTTTGTTGAATTTTTCATGGTAGTCACACTGATAGCCATCATACATGACCTACCATGGGCCTGCCAAGCAAAATTCTCACAAGCATTATTTTTTTGTTAAAGATTATGTTGTTTATAACATAAACTCTCCTCCAAATTCTTATCAGGGGCTAGTTCATTTCACACCGAAATAATGTTGTTATCACGTGCCCAGCTTTCTTTTATCTTGACTGTATTGCAGTCTGTGTTTTTCATTATCTGGAATTTATTCCTTAAATCTGTTGTAATATCAAAGTTTTGTCTTATTGTTATTCCTATAAAAATGATATAACACAAATATAAAGCAATCCCTTTTTATTCACATATATTTTACATTAACTCTGTGCAGGTACAGAACTTGACCTTGTGTGACTCTGCGGGTCCCTTGGTGATCAGGTTCCTGCTGTATAGATCAAAATAAAAGCAAAACTAGACCAGATGTTTTTACTATTAGATAGATTAGCTGAAAACTAAAAGTAGAATAACATACTGGATCTGATTTGCTATCAGTATATGATCTGTTGCTGCACAGGGAGCAATGGATAGTGGAGTAGAGGCAAATGGCAATTTATTAAGGTGGGCATGGGAGTTCCAGACACTCACCCCTGACTGCTCTAAAAATGCTGAACGGAGGGCCCCAGTCTGGTGATGAAAGCAAGTTTTTGACAGTCAAAGCTCAGTAAAAACAACATTAAATAATTTTTAAAATGGTGCATGAGAAAGTATTGGCGGAAATACTTATCCCCCAAAAAGTTGCTTGTCTACAGATATATGACCACATATGATTTCAAACTTTGCTTTGAGTGTTTCCTTGAAAAGATTAATTTTCCAAAATTACTGTGGTGAGCCACCAGACAGTAACACCAATACAATTCTCTTCTTGGTTAACAAGACCCTTCTTTCACACCATGTGAACTGTGTCTGATAAGAACTTTGGACTTTTAATAAAAACAAAAACTTTTCATAGCCTATTCCCATTTTGGTGTAATTAAATTGCAGCATGACAAGTTCATGCTCTGAGGCAGGCTATCGCAAATTTCAGCAACATAGGAGATTTTGTCACAGCCTGCATATTAAAAAATCCTTACATTCATATAGCAACTGAAATAAGGTATTCTTAGTATGTTTTCATGAAACTTAATTAAGTTCCCCAGAATTCTCTGAGATGGGCAAAGATGATCATTGGAATTGTTCAAAATTTTTCAGCCAAATATTTTCACCAAAAATGTAGATTTAGCTAGACTGACAGTGTTTGTGGATTCAAGCTCAATTCATACAATTGCCTGTGCTGAAGACTCTATGTGTGTATGAGAAATTGAGTACTATACAAAAAGTTGGAATTTAAAGAAAAATATACATAAATTAGACTGTGATTGGTTTTGAACAAAATGAATCTGAGAAATTATTGCATCAGGGAATGCAGTAAAAGAGAAAAGTAAGACAACAAAAGTAAATAGTTGTAAAAGATTATTTTAATTGTTCAATTTGACAAATGAAGTAAAAAGAAAAAACAGCCATGTGCTCTAAACATCATCTCTGTTTTGTGCATAAGTAAACAGAAGCCTTACATGGGATTTTATGACATGGCCAGTCAGGGGCAAAGTGAAGGGTGAAATTAAGTTTTCTTTTCATAATCTGCTGTGTTTTTTCCTTGTTGGTTTCCCACCGTCTCAGAAAGTACTACATCCTTCAGCTATTCAGGACCTAAGATTTTTTTTTTCTTTCTTTCCTTTAGGGCACAACAATATCAAAATCATTTTCTGTCTGTGTTAGATGGCTACTGAATCATGTTTTTGACCATGGCGGTGGTGTGACCTGTCCATATACCATCTCAAGCAAATCACTGCTTTATTAAACATTCCACCAGTACACAGGCAGCACAGAGCTGTTCATACTCTAGCCAAACAGTCTTATTTCTCTGGTATCTGGGTTAAATAGCTGATCACAAGGCTTGCCAGGTAGCAGCAACGCTTACAGCAAGTACTGTAAGGTAACTTCAAAATGTACACTTGAGAACTCTGCAGCTGTTGTTTAAAATCTGTCCTAGTGCAGATAGGAATGCTCTCTCAGGAGTACATGCTCACTTCTGAAAGTATGCTAAGCATTCCCAAATGCTACTTCTGCTGGGACTCGGCTTTATAGCAAAAAAAAATAAGTGGAGGTTTTCACTCTGCTGTTCTATCTCCACTTTGAGGTCATCTGCCTCCACTCTTGCATACGTGTGCGCTGCTGTGCTCTGAACTGTGCACTTACACACAGCCTTGCTGGTCTTGGTGAAATGAGGGGTCTCCAAAGAGGGGCAGCATTCACCACGTCTGCCCTGGCAAGCTGGCAGTATCAAACCACTTCTATAAACAAGCTATTTATTTCTTGTACGTGATATAGGGTATAGTCTGTTTGTTACTGTTTTCTTTCAGGCATGCTTCCACTGGAAAGGGAGAAGAACTAGCTTTGGGGGAATAATGGTAAGAAAGAAGCTAGTGAATCAGTTTTCTGTTTGCCTCTGTCAGCATACTTCACATATTCTCCATCCCACCAAACCTGCAAACCAGCAGCAATAGCACTGCAACTGCCAACATGTTGACTCTCACCTAATCTATCCCTGGGTCTCTTCATCCACTTTTTATCACACTTCATCTTATTCTGTTTATAACCAGATTCACTGAAAAATTTGAAGTTCATTATATCTCTGTATCATGTCAATATTTAATATAAATATGCACATTCATGTGTGCATAAATGCAATATGCATTCTTACTGTGACACAGTATGCAGTGAGAACATTCCACATCTGGCTAAATCTAAGGAATTTAAAGAATCATAAATATTAGATGTGAGCAATACAGTAACATAAATATTAGAAAGATTTTTGACATTTGCAAAGCTACTGCAAAAGTGTTTCAGAAATGTAGATTAGTACATTGGAGGCTTGAGGAGTTGGAAAGTCTGCTTGAGGAGATGCTGTCCAGTGAAAATGGACTAATGAGCGATGCATTTTCTTCTTGTGCAAACCGACTGTTCCTGTTATTCCTGCTTCCATCTGCTGCTCTGCAGCCTTGCCTTTGCACACCTTTGGAAGTTTAAACAGTGATTAGACAGAGAACTAGAAAGGGGCTTTCTGCTGTTATTGCTGGCTGCTGGTATTTTAAGTGAAGATTCCGACTGATATTCCTCAACTGAGAGACTCAAATTAAGGAGATTTGCTGACTGTTAAAGTTCCATTTCCACATCAGAGCGAGAAGCAGTGTGACACGCTCTGCATCACAGCGGTGCAGTTTTGGCCAAGCTCCAAGAGAGCAAGGGCTTACTTAGATCTCAGTGGGTGGTGGCCATTATGCATTTTGGGGAGGTTATTTAAAACTGACATGTGAACTAGTTCTATCAGAGAGGAGAAAGTACAGGTAGTAAAGTCACCCTGTGACATCTGCCCTCCTGCTGAGGGTTAACATACAGAAATGGAGCTATCCGAAGCACAGAGCCCTTCACAAGAGGGAAATCAAACAAAACAAATGGGAGATAATTTGATGTTGTTAAAATCGGAACTGTCACACCAAGAATTCCTATGAAGCAGGAGTTGTAAAGGGCTTCTGTTGTGACTAAGTGTTTGGCAAAACAATAAGATCACTGCAGACCATGCCAAAATGATTATTTCTACCCTTTAAACTGAGGATATCAAGAGTTTTGACAGACAGCCCTGAAAATGATGACCATTTCTAGTTAAATGGAAGCCTAGAGGTCAAATTTGCCTTAGATATCCAGTTCACTAGAAAAATAAAGTTTGACACAACTAGTAGCAGGTGAAGTATTTTTTAAATATAGAAGTTCATCACTGTATAATACCTAGAATCAGTATGCAATATACACCCTCTCTGCTATTAACAATAGGGTACAGGGCCAGGAAGAGGAGTACTGCTTCACCAGTGCTGGTCAAAAGCAAATATTTCTTAATCCAGTTGCCACAGAAAATTTTAAAGGATACAAAACACTCAAATGAATTCACAGAGGCATAAAATAAGCATTTTTAAAATATATTGTAATGTTCACGAACCATGTATTCCACATTTTTTAAGTCACTGTGAACATACTATGAAGTAACATTTTAACTCAGATACTACTCTATAGTAACTACATACTAAGAAAAATAATATTGTAAGACAAACTTCTGATGATAGCTGATATTAACCATTAAAGTGAAATCTTTTGTTACACTTTTACACAGTTCAACTAACAGGAGAAACAGCATTTTCTTAGCAGTACTTCCCAGAGTCATAACACTGTTATGTATAAAATTGTATCCATGTTTGTCATAAAAATCTGTGCTAAAATGAAACCAACTGAACATTTTTATCTTAAAGGAATCCAAGCTCAAGAACCGTGGATAACAATGGCAGCATTTGCAAGTATTACCTCCAAGCAATTGCAGATGAGGAAATCAGCTGTGGGGCAAATTGACTTATTAATTAATTAATGGTAGGGATTCCAGTGAGAAAATGAATAGTATAGCAAATTATTTAAAAAATCATCAAAAAAATCAGTAATATATAGGTTCCTGAAGGTCTTGAAGCAGACACATTTTCTCTGTGAAGATAGCAGGTACCAGGTGAGGCTATTGTTAGTAATAATAATAACAATGCAACAAAATGTAAATGTGGCTAGCTACCATACGGACTTATACAGACCACAACATTAATCTTGTAACTGATAGCTATTTTGAAAGTAAAGAGATTGTAAAAAGCTGAATGCCAACAGTAGTACATTAGTACAAATATAGACCTGTATTTTTCTGCTGAAAATCTCAGTAAATGGTGTAAAAATTTAATAGCTATCAATAAATACTTAAGTATTAACACATGGCCGGTTATGACAGAGCCCAGATTTAATTACAGTCAACAGCACAATGCCAGCTCATGGTGTGCAGAGTCATCAGCTATTCCTAAACATGATGGATTAATGCTTACGTAGGCAATAGGAGATAAAAATCTCTAGACAAGGTGCTCCTCTCTGTGGTGATACAACAAAAATTCTGGAAGAGAAGGCCCTAAAATCTTAGAAGAGAAAATAGGACTGGTTGTTGTTCCCAACCTATACAAAGATTCAAAATTTGACTTGCCAACAAATTCAAAATTTGACTTGCCGGGAGCCTGGATTTACAGAATGGCAAGTCAAAGGAGGACACAAAGCACTGTCATCATCACCTTTGAAGCAAAGAAAGCTAGCAAGAATAAGTCAAATGCACCAGTATCATCTTCTTAGTGTGAAGGAACTGTATTTATCCCGAATGGTTTGTTTGAATAAGAATGTCCCTTGGTTACATGGTCTCAGAAAGTTATAGAAGTTTCTCCATGATGTTGCTATTTCCTTTTCCTTGGAGGGAAGGAAACAGACAGAAATTTGGCCATGTAAATTGCATGAAATTTGTGAGGATGTTTTTACCTCCTGAGGATTTTCCTGTACTGGAAGTATTCAACTGTATCTAGGAATACCTAGTGCATTTAAAATCACCCCTTAGTTTCTTTTTTGTTCAATAGGAATATGTTTGTGCTGCCTGAAGAACAATTTGAGAAATAATTATTAAAAACTCACTAATTGTTCTACATAAGAAATACATATCTAAATCTCAGAATTTTCTGACATCAGTTAAAAATTTATTACGTAAAACAAAGCAATATTAGAAAAAGGCGCTATAAAATAGTAAGCTGTTAAAATATTTTGAAACACATGATGAAAGTATCACTCAGTTTGCAGCTCAAGAGTTTAACATTACAATTAATGCTGCTGTGCATTGAACTGTTTGTGAAATCAGTAGTCCAAATTTCTTTACCTGTTTATCTGTAAGGCATAAATCTGATTCCTGTTCAGCTGGTTTTCTTTGATTTCGGTGTAGGGCAAACAAATTTGCTCTAAATATGCAGGTAGTTCTCTTTATGGCAGACTTGTTACACTGATTGAATTTCCTGTATGTAGAGTCCATTATTTCACTGTTAGTGATTGCGCAATTTTTTCTGGAAGCAGATAATTCTGCTATTTGCAAGTAATGGTACTTCAGGGATGAAATGCTATTAATGTCTAGTATCATACCTGAAAATAATTATACTGTAAACACCTTGGAGTTAGTGAAATTTCAGTTTTGTTATGTAGTATCATAGTACATGGTGCTATCAGTACTGTGGATATTGGTCTTTATTCTGATTGCATCAAGACCATTCCAATACTGGTGAAACACTCCTGAAGTTCAAGAATGATTAATACACACATATGCAACAGTAAATATGTTCTCAGTTAAGTCTTTCGATTTTAAAGTACTATTCCAGGAGGACTGAACATGTTCATAACCTATATTGGATATTTAAGCTTTAGACAATGAGGCTTACATATCGTGTTGAACACAGTGATGGAATGTGGGCATTTCTTACATATGGGGAAGATGAACATGATAAGAAAGAGTTATCTAGGACTTACTTTTCTTTGTTAAAACTAGCATAATTCATAATGTAATAAATTCTGTAAACTGCATCTAAGGTAAGTATATAGAAGATTTAAATCTTCAGTCTTTCTTTACTCAGCTGTTACTTCTATATTTTTTTAGCAATTTTGGATTTTTTGGTTATATAGACTTGTGTCAAAATCTTCTCACAAATATGATTTATAATTTTAAAAATCTATTTGGATTTTGAGGCAGGTTATTCTATTTGCACATATTAACAATAATATGTCATTTTGTATTTTTGTTGTAGCCAATGTTATCAGAACTTTTGGCTGTGTTCTTTCTTTAACACATAACAAAATAAAAGCAAAGGCTTGCATATGGGAAGTTGAGAGTAGTCAACTATGCTTCTTCTGAAGCTTTCTCAGTGGTTCGTTGGTATATGATTAATTTCATAATTTTAACATTTTGATCATTTAAATGGTATCATCCTGGCAAAACATAGTTGCTGTTGATTTTATCTTTTTTTTTTACACACTTTATTTTTTTTTATTTCATGCACAACATTTGACATCCGTCTGATTTCTTTTCAGGTTTCTTTCATTAAACACTGCATGAGTATTTTACATTAAACATATTGGTTGTCTGCTGCAATTAGTACTGGCTGTTTGTTCAATAGATTACATCAGCAGTTATCAATGATTCCTAATGCTATCTTAATCCTGATACACTGAGATACTAATGCCAGCCATCAATTACAGTTCTGTAGCTGAAAACTCTTCATTTATTCTTAATAAAGAAAAAGCAAAATTCTCTCTTGTTTAATGGTTGCAAAAACAAACTTCAATTAAGAACCAGAATGTCAAATTGAAAGTTGACATTGCAAGAGAGCAAAGTACACATTTGGCCCTCACAAAAAACTCAGAATAGGAGAGTTCCTTAAGATCTTAGAATACATTTCTTGAGGAGAATCTCTTCCCTTGGATAAATTCTGCAAAACTAGTACACCATCAAAGACATCAAGTATGTGAAAACAAAGTTTCAAAACCACTCAGACAAAATGAGAGGATTAGAGAGACTCCAAAAACTTGCAGACTCAAAAATTTCTGAGAAATACAGCTCTGCGGATTTTTTGACTAATTATAGTGTTAGATGAGACCACTTGAATTTTGAAAGATTTGGACCAAAGACACTTTTTATCACTCTTTGCCAAAGTGTGATTGACTGGTCTTTATTGTCTTTGAGGGATAGATTTTACATTTTTTGTGCAGGTAACACTTCATAAGGATTTCTACTGAAATTGATGCCTAAGTCCTAAGCATGCTGGATGTGGATCACACAAACTATTCATAGATCATTAAGCCTAAGCAGTCATACCAGTTACACTTTTGGATGCAAAAAATATGCTTTAAATATTTTAAAAAGATCTATGCATTATAATAATATATAATAAATACCTAAGAAAAATGGGGAATTTGTCTGCTTTTTTCCAGTGGGTTTAATAAAAGATAATATGACCTACCTTGTCTGTATCTTAAAATTATTGTGTCTACAATAAGGCCAATAGTAGTAGCAAACCATATATACTGTCATTGTACCTCTCTTGTGAGGATGAAATGGCTAAATATTTATACATATTACATTTCTTTATGTATTTCTGGTTTACCCATTTTGAAAATTAAAATATAAACGTTCTGGTAAAAAAATCTGTTCTCCCAATCATGCCACCCAGTCAAGGACTAAATCACTTTTGCCTTATTTGATATGGTGCATATACGCATGTATAAAATTCATCAAAAATCTTTGTTTTACTGTATTGTGAAATTAAAAAGCATGCAGTCTCTGTAATTACATTGTCCTTTGCCGTCTCTTTAAAAAAGAAAAAGACTGTGTTCAAATTTTCCCCCTGTTTTATTTGCACCCTATTAACAACTGTTACTAGAGCTTTAATTATGCCCCTGTGATTGCAGAGATGCGGCTGACTTGTGTCATTTTCCTCCCAGGGGATGCTTTATAATTACCAGCATCCATCGTGGCTGCCTGTAAGCTGATGCTTTTTTATTACCAGTTCAATAATCACTGCATCCTTGTGAACATCTGCTCTACAAGCCATGCATCGGAGGTCCCAGTGTCTGTCACTCGATGCTCCCTTGCTGTGGTGACCCTTTTGCCCTCACCTTCAGTTTATATATAATTTGCTTAGCAGAAGCTTCATACAGATTGTCTCACAGGAATGCAATTAATGCTCCACATTTGCAAACAAAGAAATTTTCCCCTTTTTTTTTCTTTTTTGTCTTATTATCTTAATGTCATATCCTATAATTTGTATTCACAGCAGGGTGAATCAATATAAATCCAGAGAAAAATATATTATTTGGTTGGTTATCTAGTTACATAATGAAAAGTATGTAAGTGGTGAGGATTTTTTCTCCATGATCATCTATATAGTATTCTCAAAGATAAATATCAAGGCTCTCTGCATATACTTTCCTACAATAAAAGTTGCAGAAAACAAGGAAATGTTTTCTGTATGATAATTTAAATGTTTTCTAAACAAGACTTCCTTAGTACCAGAATTTAAAAGCCAAGAAATCTACTACATTTATAAGTATATAATTGTTTATATTTCTTTATGTTTTTATGTGGATGTACATATAAAGTCTGAGTGAATGTCTTTTGGTGAAAGAGGATTATTGTTAGTTGCAGATACGGGTCATGTAGAGATGTCCGAACTAGCTGGGAATATCATCAACTTGTCTAGTTGGCTCTGTCACTCATGAGGAATGGCGCCTTTAAGCCATGCAGACTTCTACCAATATAAATTTTTATATTGGCCTCCCATAGCCAGGCAACGTACAACAGATCTTCAAATGAAATGTAGTGAACACTGTACGGCACAAAATCAGTATTGTTAGTGTTTCTCTCCACATGTGACTGTAATGTATACATCTCTGATTAAAGATTTTCATCTAACTTAGCAAAAATCTTAGCGCAACAAACACTGATGTTATCTCTGAGGAAGAAGGATACCAGAAAACTAGTAAACCCTGCACATCTATTTCAAAAAGCAGTAAAGTACTAATTCGAAACACTTTTTTTTGTGGACATTTCTCTATAGTTTCTGGTAACTTCAGCCTTGTTTCTTGTTGATTAGAACTGCCTTGCACAATAGTATGACCAATGGTTGCAACACATTATTTGGTATGTTTCTATAGTAATGCTCTAGACATGGAATTATTCAAAGGTTTGAATACAGCCTTCAAAGGGCTTATTACAAATCCTGTGAGCCGGTTCAAATGAGTATAGCTATAACCACCATGCCTAGGATGGGCCTGAAGGATCATTACAAGAGTAAAGAGAAGGTAGTTGCTTGTGAGACTGTGGTTATATAGCCATAATCCTGTGTGGCAGTTTAGAGACATTTGAAATCGAGAGTGGGTCAGGGAGGCACTTGTGTGCCCTTGCAGGAAAGCACAACCTCATCACATCCATCCAAACCCCGTGTTCCATGCACTATCGATGTATATGTCAAAACTTTCTGCCAGTTAATTTGTTTAAACTATGTCTAGACTGGTACTGGATGAGGGAGGGAGATTTGAGCTACCTTTCTGAATGTCTTGTATTAAAAAGAAAAAAAAAAAGAATAAAAAATTATTGGTGTGGGGTATACTATATTTAACTTTGTGTACTTCATAGTCAGTACAATGGGCCTCATTAAAAAACAATGGCCACGATATTGTAAATATACTCTATTGGTCAGAGGTCAAAGAGTTCTTTAGTATAAAATAGAGACCATCCCAACCTCTCTCTGTGTTTAGGTCTACTCCTAAGAGCATAAGGAATGTAGAGTCAAGCTGCTTCCCTAGTACATCCCTAAATTTCTAAGACTTTAAAAAGTTACTATAGTAAGACAGCAGTCTTCTCATAAAGAACAGCAAGGGCACAGCCAAGTTTTTTCAACGTTGCTAACATCTAGAAGGGTGCAGTATACCTACATCAAATATGCAAAAATATATTAAATGTACATACACATATATATACAAAACTACTATATAGCAGCAAGCATGGCTTATCCTCAGAAATGGCGCCCCAGAAGCTACTGTTGCCCATTTTGTGCCTGCATGGCAGAGCCTAACTGCAATCTGAAATCAAACATGGACCCTGTCTTGTGGGCAGATCTAGAAATTCTACCAAGTCATCATCAGCCAGGAGAGGCATTGCAGCATCACTCATTGCCCTCCTCTGAGCAGGAAGAGCAGCTCCAGGGCTGCAACTCACTCATGGCGGGCATATTCTTGTGTACCTTGCTGGCTCTGAAAGTATGGTCTTGCTAATAGGTCCTGCAGCTGCTATGGCTGATGCTGGTGAGGCATAAATCTGCCTTTGTCTTTAGTAAGCACTCTCTCTCCCCAACTCTTCATTATTTTCCAAAGGGAAAGCCATGCCACCCGTAAAAAGGCACTCAACACTCTTAAAGAAACAGCACCCTGTTCTGTCTTGTGTTGAGGCAAGCAGAAGTTCAAATCACCTCTCCTCTGAGCAGTATTGCACTGCTCAGCTGAAACTTTATAGGCTTTTGGGTTAAACAAAGCGGAGAAAAAATGATTTCACTAACTTATTTATTGAAAGACCTTGTCTGTATGACATTTAACACTTTTCATAGACTGTAAAGTACAGAGTTTAGTCAGCAAGTTAGTCTACTTAAATGGTTTTTTATTCTGTGTTCTCCAGGACGAATCATCCTCCAGTGTTTCAATGCCATCTGTAGATGCCACCATCAGTACCTCTTTTGTAGGACATGGATTATTTTTTAAATTTAATGCTTACCTCTTTAAGGCCCTCCAAATCAGACAAATGTTCTTGCTTAATCTTGCCTTTGTGCAAGATGCATTATATGGTGAAATGGGATTTATCTTTCTAAGAG
The DNA here is from genome assembly GCA_011057875.1 of Pterocles orientalis. Lineage (NCBI taxonomy): Eukaryota > Metazoa > Chordata > Aves > Pterocliformes > Pteroclidae > Pterocles > Pterocles orientalis. The sequence goes on along the minus strand of WKFP01014983.1, from coordinate 455,428 downwards.
CATTAGCTTTTTAAAAATCTGACTTTTTTGCCTTTCCCTCCGTATTGTTTGGAATTTCAAATAATATATATTTTTTTATAACCTTTTCATCTATCCTCCTGTACTGAAATGTTTTTACTATGACTGTAATTCATATACTTGGAAGTCATGTACTTGAGGCCAGTTTTTCAGAAGACATAAATCCTGTTGAAATCAGTTGGACATAAAGAACTTACTATTCATCTAGATAAAACAAAATCTTTAGAATCCTAAGAATAAATAAATGGTGATAAGTCATCTGTCCCAATTTCAGCAACCACTATAATTTCAGAAAATAATTTCTAAAGACAAATACTAGATTTGTTAACTTTTCCCATCAGAACTAAGAAATTTTATTCAAGATTAGAGTCAAATTTTACAGTAAGATAAGGAACTAACAGATTCCAGAGAATCACGAAGGGTGACTTTTCTCATAGTAATTGTCAAGTAACTAAATACACATCTTTAACAGAGGCATATAAGCTTTTAAGTAATAGCTCATTTCTAACACAAAAGACCAGATAAAAAACCCCAGAACTTATTTTGGTCAATTACAAATATTTGTTCTTAAAATAGCTTTTTGCTCTAGTGGACTAAATATAATAAAATGAGAAATCTTTGAATTCTAATTGCTACTTTAATATTTATTTTATGTAGCTATTCTTAGGCAAGTTACACAGATTTTTTATGTTTCATTTTTGCTATTCGCAAAAAAGTATGTGGATTATAAATATTCACAACACTCACCTATGTCAGATGTTATGATAATTGGCAAAAGTTTATTCAACTTTTAGTAGAGTCATCTGGAGATTCTTAGTGAATAAGTTTCCACTTATCCTGTTCTATTGATATTTATTTTTTAGATAGCAGCTTTGAGTAAGATAAACTGTACTTTTCTCAGAAAAATAGTATTATAGAAACAATTATTAGCAAACATAGAATTGATAGTTTAGAGTTAGATTTTGGAAACATCAGTCTGGTGCACAGATTGAATATGATAACTCATTTATAATGTTTGGGTTTGTTTCTTTCAATTTAAATATATGTCGATTATTTGTAAAGCAACTTCTTCAAACTTATAATGCAAGTGGACCACATATATTTATAGTGGAGTTTATTGACTGACATAACTAATTGCATTTTTAATTCATTGGAGTTCTTTGAAGACATGATTGTTAAGTTTCCTATGGCAGACGGGTGCCGTTTAGAGCATAAAAATGATTCGAAAATAGTAACACAGTGATGCAAGTACACACATGTACACAAAAATAGATGGAGAGATAGCACCATTAGGTGTAAAAAGGATAATGAATACACCTATATGATGACACACGATTTGGTTTTAAAAAGTTATTAATTTTATTTTTTTTTTATGGTAGGTCTGCTACAGTGACGGAACCACAGAAGTTGTCTGAGAAGATATCTTAGTTTCACAAAATTAATCAATAGTATGGATATATTAGAGATCATTGAAGACACTAAAAAGGCAATGTGAAAATAAATAAATATTCCATAAGATACTGAATAAAATATATTTAGCTACATAATAGAAACTTAGATTTAATGTACAAATATAAAATAATGGTTTTAACACTAACAAACTAGGCAGTGAGTGTTGAACAGTGTGAGCAGTGATAATTGTCAGCCGAGAGAAAGTTTGAAACTTGTCGGAAAAATCATTATCAGGATTTTACTGCAGAAAATGTCTGACTGTAGAACACATGATGAAAATACCATGGGAAACAAAGTTTAGTAAACAAAATAAATAGCACAAGGCAATGAACTGTTCCGTAAATATTCTGTTCCATTATAGTCATATATTTTTCATTAAATGCCCTGACATTATCTACATCCTTATCTTTTAGGTGAATACAAACAGAGGGATAGGACATTTTTGTGCGCACAAATAGGTCCTAAGAGGAAGAAAGACAGTACTGATTAGAGGGCAGTAGAAGCAAGGCAGTGTATGACCCTGAACTCCGGAAAAAAATGAACTTTATAAAGAAGGAAACATAAGGTGTAAAAGTGGAAAGTATATTAGAAGTATATGCTGAAATTTAGCACTGAATTGAAGTCTATGTACTTGTGAAGACATTTGGAGAAGGAAAGACAGGAAAAATCATACAAGTTTTCATTTGGGGTTTATTTATCTTCATTATAACTAATGTAAAAATTTCATTTCATTTCAATGTTATTGTTAAGTTTATCATATTATTATGAGAAAAACTTGAGCGTCCTAATAGAGTGTTCAAGCCTACGTATTCCACATTTCTTTTCATCAAGACAGTTTATCAAATGAGTTTGAAACAGGAAGATACCTACGATGCATACAGGTAGGGTCAGATTTCTGGTTTATTCAAGGCCATAATCTGCCTATTGACTCAGATGTGCTTTTTATCAGGTCTTTTGATGTTTCTCTTTGCTTTCTTGTATTCTGTGCATATAATTATTTGCTGCTACCATTGTTCTGTTTCCAGGGAATCTAACTATTTTTGTTTGCAGTTATGTAACTGATATACCAGCAAGTCAGTGAAATACTGCATTCAATCCACATTAGAGTTTCCTAGATTTTCTTTTTTAGAGGGCAGAAGAAGAAAGAAAGAAACAGAATTAATAAAAAAGGCTGTGAAATTTTGAAATCAAAGTTTATGCTCTCCTCTCACTAAAAACCAGATAGATTGAAGTCTATATTTTTTTCAGAAACTGTAGTTTGCTTGCTTCTCAAGTTCCAGCTAGGTCATTGACATAATTCATCTCTCTTTTTCCAAATGTTTTTCCAAACTCAGGCAAAGATGTCCTCTCCTGTTGTTCTCCTTAGGCTCTTGTTTGAAAAAAAGAAAATGTCCTGCCTAACAAAGGGTGGCCCAGTTTGAACAGTGGCAAAAATTTGATGGCTGTTTGTGCAATCTGACAAATATTTTGAAGTAACAGGCAGCGTACAAAAGTGAAAGAGAGAGACGAAAAGCAGCCACAAATCTTATATGGTCACTTTTCGTTAGTCACTTTCAAAGTTTTTTTTAAAAACATGTATAGATTGATAAAAGTTGGATACCCACATGTTCAATAGTATCTTCAAAGGAGGTAAGTCTCACTGATAACTTTTTTGTGTAGCTGTTGATTATGGGGTTTTGGGATTTTATTAGTTTAATTGTTGCATCAAGTACTAGCTTTATCCTAAATAAATCAAAAAATAATTATCGTGAGATATATTGGTGGCCTATTACTTTCATATCAGTACTCAGGTGTCAGGTCTACTACTGTGCCTGTGACACATGGATGTACCTATTGAATCTTGCTTCTGTTGTTTCACAAGTGTGTTCCTCTTGTCAGTGGCTACCCCTCTTGAAGTGGAAGAACTATCAGCTACTTTGAAACCTCTCAGATTTAAAAAAAGACACAAAACACTCTGCAGCAGACCCTGACTTCTCCACCCCCAATCATTACACAGAGATAGAATATATTTCAAAACACTCTTCATTCCGCTGTTCTTGTATATCGTTGTTCTCCAGAACAACATTCCCTTTTTTTTCCCCCCTCTTTCTGTAATTTTTTTTTTCTGAGTATTGCCTTTCCTCAAAGCACCTGTGAGTAGCAGCCCTGTAAAAAAGGTCTGATCCAAAGAGTATGGGACAGTTTCCATTACCTAACCAAAGCAGTTTAATAAAGAAACATTCAAGAACTGGCACAGTGAGCACTGTTCTTGTGTATGAAGAAGTTCAGGTGGAGAAAGTTCTAGTTCAAAACGTGTTTGTAAACCTGTTTGTGATGTGGGTAGCCTTTAAGCAATTATTCTTCATTCATTTATTCAGTGAAAGAACCTTAACAGACTCTTGCATTTACTTTAATACAGATAAAATGCTAAGCTTTGAATTAAAATCTCTATTCTGCATGTTTATCAAAACTTCTCAGAACCACTTGGGTTTTGAAGAAAGCAGAAGGAATCTCACCAGAAGAGGGGTTTTTTTTTTCATTTCTCCTAAGACCAAATATCTTTGGGACACTTCTGTTTGAGTTCCTAGCAATAGTAAAGGTAGCTTTGCTCTTTTGTTTCTGTTTGGGTAGGTGGTTTTTATCTTATTAAAACCAGTTTGCACAACACCTAGTAATATCTGTCTATGGCGTATAAATTACAATCAAATAGAAACACATCTACACAATAACAAGCATTAACAAAAGAAAAACAATGAAGCAATTTTTTTTCTTACTTTTTTGGCAATATGCAGTGGCCTCTACACAACCTGGAAAACTGCAGCCAATTTTAATATGTCAAAAATACTTACTTAATCACCAAACTGAGCAATAAATACAAAGTAACCAAGCAATAAACACGAAGAAATCTCAAAAAAAAAAATGTTGCAAAACTGGATTATGTTTCCATTGAGCTAAGTACTATACAAACCAGATTTTAAGTGTAAAATGTAAGTCAACACTAAGAAAGCCTAGACAATACTCAGTTGCTATTAACGTCAAACAATCTGTGTGTTGTTTAGAGGCATCATTCCTACTCTCTTAACAACCAGTAGCAACTATGTATTTTTGGAATAATGTTATTAGGTTGCATATTTGCAAATCAAAACCCAGCAGAAAAATCAAAACTTGGCCATCAATAAAGAAAAAAACTCTTAACTCTTTTTCTGCTGGTCGTGTCTTTCTAGTGCTCTTTGTTTAATTTATCACCAAAATCAACAGATGGTTGGAATATTCTGCATTTCCTTGGCCAAACAAATGTATTTTATTTGACTGGCCTATAAGAGTTGATGACAATTCTAGAAATATTTCTCAGAAGAACCATAGACTTTCTTCTATGCTTTATATATATAGATACAGATATAGGATTATGTATACATACACGGGGTAGCTTTTGCATAAAACAGCTGTGTTCAGCTTTTCTACTCTCTACAAAAACTGTAGCTTTTCATGACTTAGAACAAATGCAATTTAAAGTATCTCATGATACACTTTCAGGTGGACCAGCAGCCTTGAAATGCATTTATCATTAACAAAAGCTCCGAGGGTCCTTTCACAGAGATTTTTCTGCATTTTTCTGTGTCCTTTGTTTTACAAACTGCTAAAGCAAAATAGTGCTGTAAACCTATAATCCAGGTTTCTGATATAAAATGGGCAATGGATTTTAGAAACACCTTTTGGTCTTACAAATATATTTGAAGTTAAATGTGTTTACTAAAATAGCTGACTCAAATGCACCCTAATTTTTACTGTTTGCAATTAAGTAGGCCCAGTCCCCCACCAAACTTAGCAAAGATGCATAAATTAAAATATTTAGATTGTAAATGTAAAATTAAATAAAATATATTCCGGGAAAATGGGAAATGTGAATTATTAGCCTTGGTTTATCCCTGAAACCCAAGTACTTCAATCACAGTAAGTAAGTTGATTTTTGACATGTATGTAATGTCAACCACCCAAGAAGAATTAGTGTAAAGCAGCTTGCACACAAATATTCATCTACATCTCTTCACACTTACTGAAACACTGTATTATAAACCTGTCTTAACCATGTATTTGCATAACATAAAAACAGTTAATTTTATGTCAATAGTTATGGCGATAGTACTGTTTTTTAAACCTTCAGATCAGTGAGGTGTCCTGTTTTCTGTGATCTAGAAATATGCACAAAGCCATGAGCATACATATCAATAGAGACCTTTTTCCATATAGGATTGAAAACTGGATAAGAGAATGTCTTAGTTGTGGCTGGGACAGAGGTAACTTTGTTCATAGTAGTTAGTGTGAGGCTATGGTTTGGATTTGTGCTGAGGAGAAGACTGATAACATACTGATGTTTATATTTGCTGCCAGGACAGTCAAGGACTTTCCAGCTTCTCTGCTGTGCCAGTGTCTGCAGGGGCAGGAGAAGCTGTGAGGGAGCACAGTCCTAATTACTAGCCTAGGACCCAAACTGGCCCATGGTATATTACATATCATGCACATCATTCCCAGTATATAGGTGAAGGTGAGTTTAGAAGTGCTCTCTCCAGATCATCTCTCTCTTCAGGTGTTCTCTCTCTTGGAGTAACCCCTCTCTCAGGGTAGTCTCAGTCTTTCAGTTGGCTCTTGGTCTCTTGGACACCTGAGCTTCTATCTCTTCCAGGATTGCAGTTTTTGGACTCTCCCTGCTACAGGATGATTAGCCAGGAATGAGCTGAGCCCTGGTCATCAGGTGGTGAACGGTTTACTGTGTATCACTCATTTGCATATTTGTATATATTACTGTTATAATTATTTTATTATCATTACTATTTTCAATTTTTTTGTAGTTTAGTTATTAAATTTTTCTTATCTCAACCCATGAGTATCTTCCCTTTATCCCTTTAATTCTCTACCCCATCCCTGAGGACGGGGGAGGGTGAGCGAGTGGTTGTTATGGTGTTTTGCTGTTAGGCAGGGTCAAACTACAGCAAAGAATGACATTTTATGTATTGCAATACATGTATATTTATACACAAAAGTAGTAGCATATACTGTACTGTAAACATAATTATTATGTCATTTAGTGTAAAATTTGCAGTAGTTTTAGAACTTCTAGGACTTAGTAGAGACTAGTAGGAGAAAATCCATTAAGGAAGAGATTGTCTCAGTGAAGAGTTATTTGTATAATTCATATAATACACTAGGTTGTAATATTATTGTAACGTTACAGTATTATCATTGATTGTAATTGGTCCAATATATATTTAGATGGTTTGACAAGGTTCTACTATAAATGCAGTATAAATAGAAATATATTGCATTTATGTATTTTTCTTCAAAACTGGAAACAAAATTAAGTAGATTTTTAATGTGGGGGAATTTGTGCTCACTGGGGAGCTGTTTCTAAACAGGAAAGTCAATGTGGTGGGGAAGAAAGCTAAAGATTTCCAGAAAGAGGCATTGTTCTCTTTCGGGAATAGACTAGTTTAAAGCATTCCTTTGAATGAGAAGGAAGTTACTTAGCCCAGGAGGGAATAGAAGGTCAGAGTGGATGCTAAAGACTGAAGATTTGTTGCTGCACAAGTGCAGAAACTTTTATAACTTTTTTAAAATAGAAATATCTTGCTAAGTAGCATTTTGGCATTTTCTGGTTCTAGGGTCCTGGACAAAGTCCAGTCCATGTCATTACATTGTTACCTACTCTCTCCCTCCCTGCAGTTTCAATTACCTTAATTACTCTTTTCTCACATACTGTCCAGATCTACTGAAGACTTCTATATTAACAGGACCTATGTTCTAAACAGAGCTGATAACCTAATAAGAAGCATCTTCTAAATAGACCTAATGACATTTTTTTTAATCCAAAATGGTGGCTTAAAGTTCAGATTCATGCAAACAAAACTAACCCAATTTTTGTCCAATTATTTGCAAAATAAATTTTATCTAAGAAGAAGTATGATTTAAACAATTTTTTTCTTATTAAGTTAAACATTGTGTTTAACTCTAAGTGATCCCTTTTCAATCTTACGATCCATTGAAACTTTTGTAACCAGCATATTTGGAATTAGCAATGAATCACTTCTTTAAATCAATGGAATTTCAATCTACATACGATTTCACTAGATAATTAAATATTCTCAATGGATTATTTTGTGATTTTTTGGTGTCAGCAACCATACATGACAAGGGACTAAGGCCAATTCTGGAAGGTGAGACACTTGCACTGCAACCCAGCTGAAATCTGGTGTCATTATCCCTGTACTTGCTGCTGCTAGTGGAGGGCTGAAACCACTTTGTCCTCTGACTTGTTACTTAAATAAAGCCTGAATGGTCAGCTGGAGTTACCTACATGGCTTAAGCTCTAAGCATACAAAAGCCATTGAGTTTATGGCAAGGTATCACTTGACTTCAGTAAATTCAAAGTTACCGCAGCAGTACGGCGTGATGTTAGTGAAAGCAGTAGGATGCTAAGGGAATGCAACCATCTAACACCCAGCCTTCCTTTTCTGGAGGCCTGGAGTTAATCCCTGATTGTGGTCAGAAGTGAAAATGAGCTGCCACTCCAGAGAAATTCAGGCCTGGACTAACAATGCAGTTTGCAGGCTATTGAAATAAGTCTTCAGCTCATCAGCTTTGTAGTACATATTTAATCTAAAATATATGGAAAGTAACTCAGTAAATAGGTCTTTCTCTTTTAAATGCTACTCAGATGGTCAATTTTTTTTTAATTTTATTAAAGATGTCAGAACACATTTTCAATGTGTATCAGAGCCAAGCAAATCAGACACATAGAGAAATTTGAAACTAACTTACTTTTTCTCTGCAACCTAAGGCAGTAATAATCTGTATTTATATATTGCTCTCTGCTCTGATCTCAGTGAACAGCTCGCTAGGTAAATAAGCTGCAGAGAAAAAGACAAATTATGGTATATAGTTTAAGATGTTGTTGGGAATGTCTTCCTTGAAAGCAAGAAGTGTTTTTATCCAAAGCCTTTTGAATTGCTAGGTTCATGCTTTCTTACCAAGATGTTTCTCCCTTAGTTATACCTGTGACATCGAGTTCAGTGGTCCACAGATCTCTCTACTTGTTTTCAGGCAAGCAGCGTAGTAATTCCCAAAGGTACAAACACAGCAGTTTCATATGGTATGCTGCAAATTTGTCCCAGTTCTGGAACTATATGTATTATCTTGAAGTTACAGAAAAAGTCCATTTCTTAACAACAAAGCATGGAGTTTATTTGTTGTGCTGCTAATGCGACACATGTAGTTCAAATTATAACAATATGACTTCAAAAAATACCTTAAGGAAGAAGGAAAATTGGAGTCTAATCCCACAAACTCCATATAGTTCCTATTGATTTCAAGGAGTGATCTGTCTCTTGAAAGATTGTACATGTGAAATAAGATGTGAAAGATTTTCTCCTTATTTCTTCCCTTTATGTCATTTGGAGTATCTGTACATTATTAGAAACTTCCTTTATACTAGGATACCTGTGACCAATTAGCTTTATATTTGCTGAAACTTGCAAATACAATTACATAATTTTAAGACAAAGAATGAGAGATAATACATTTCAGAACTTTCATGTTTTAGTGGTGACACACTCCATGTGTGATCTAACTTTCATTTCTTTGCTATTAGATATAGCATGTCACCAGATCCAAAATATGTCAGAAAGTAACCACAATAGACATGTACATCAAACATGTATCATTAAAAACAAGTCTTAAGTGAAATCCCGAGTAATTCAAAAGTTTTGAAGAAGCTATTGCTGAAAAATATTCTCTGTTCACTCTAAACAAAGAGATTTATTGTGGCATGTATACTTCCAGAATGGATTTTTTTCCTCTTGTTTTTCTATTTCAGTTATCTGACTGACCACACCAGCTCCTTTTCATTTTCTAAACCATAACACTAGTTAGGATAAAAGAAACCTCAGATTCTTACCAAATAAATATATCTTCTGTTCTCAGCTGTATGCATTTCTGCATTGAATTTATTTGCCATCAGCAAAAGAAATAACACATTTTAAGAGTTGCTATCCCAGAAAGAATCAAGTTCTACAGTATTTCCATGCTTATCCACAAGACCATAGTTTATTCTAAATTATTTCTTAGTAACCAGCTAGATGTGTGGACTTAAAATATCTCCATGAACATCCGAACATTTCAAAGCTGGAACAAATGCTAGTCATATCCCGAAATCGCTAACAGCTGCTTTGTTATCTTCTAAGTAATTTTAAGGAGAATCCAAGGATCCTTCTGCATCTCTTCTGGAAATAAAGCAGTAGGAATATAAACCTAATCTGGAAACCTGTGCAGTTCATGATGTAGATGTTTCCGGATGCCACCTCCTCTCAGCTCCTCCTCTATCTGAAAAGGGGAGCAAGCATTGTTTCTCTATAGGTAATGCACGCAAAATCTAAAGATTTCCAGCTATTTCCAGATACAGTGTCTCTTCCACTACAGCTTGCAGGAAAAACAAGCCCATGACTTGCTAGAATCTGCTGAGAGGTATGCTTTTATGAAACATTGTTTTTGACTTATTGGTATTTTCCCCCAAGCATCTGTTCATTGGAAAACTCACAGCCAACTGCACCCACTTCATCAGCCCTGGTGTCCTCAGTCCTGCTACTCTGTGCCAGTTCACTCTGTACTGAGTGCTAACTGTCTCGTCTGCTGATGATTGCTTAGGACAAATTTTCTGAGAGGGATAACATCTGCCAAAAAGCAGTTTAGTGCCTGACAGAAAATATACCATGAAAGTATAGTATAGGTTTCACTATAGCTGCATGCTTCACATAAGGTTGTGTGCTTCAAGCACATGCCTATCTACAGAGACTATCAGCACTTTCTTTTGTGCAGAGGCTTCAGAGTGTAGGATATCCACATGTTGTAGAAATTCTGGTTTGGGAAACCTAACTTTAGTCTTAACATCTATACTGAGAAAACATATTGGAGTTTATCCCTGACAATGGCAGGAGGGTTGAAACTAGACAATCTTTAAGGTCTCTTACAACCCAAACCATTCTGTGATTCTATTATTCTAAGTTACTGTTTTCCCAGTAGCGTTACAAACCTCTGTGTGTCATCTAAATTTTTGGGAACACTGTCCATTGTTCTTTTTCCTGCAATAGCTTGAGTCACTCAGTTTGAATGATATGATGAACTGTTTTAATGGGAACTGTTCTGTCTTCTGAGCTCATGGGGGAGATGGTGAAAACGACTTAAGGCTCTCAAAGCTAACCTGAAACCTTACTGCATAGAATTTACCAAAGAATATAGACTAAAAGGAGGTGGTACCCAACCTCTAGCATCTATATTTGAGTGTGTGAGCATCAGCTAGCCTGCATTGGAAGCACCACTAATCTTAAGGGGCGATTAAAGTGTGTCAATGGGTGAGGAAGATTTATACCGAAACACCATCCATATAGAAAGTCTACTTTAACTGTATACAAGATGAAAATACTGACTTAGGTCCATTTGGGGAAGGTTTTCCTCTCATTCTCTCAGTACCATTCTTTATAAAATGGAAGTCATATTATCAATAAGATCTTTCAAATTCTTGCAGAAGTGCATCAATGCATCTTTTTCACAGATGGCCATGAATATGTATAACCTTCAGACTTTTAAAACTATTTTAAAAACAAATCTATTCTCCATTAACTGTTTTCAGGCAGCAGTGATTGCTCACCTGTCCTGCACATTGCATAGTTTGGTCCAGAATTTGCCCCACCAAAACCACTTTTACTTATGGCAGCACTGAACTGCCAAAGCTCTCTTTCCAGGGTCCTTATCTGTGAATGCTCAGAGTATAAAGTAACAGTCTGTAGCACTTTCAATCATTATTTTCATTGATTATGTCTAGGTTAAATAATGGGAAGTATACCTATGCCTACACAAAATACAACTAGTCATTTTGCATTTCGCTCAGCCCCTTAGAATATACCAGTGTACCCAAGCATCTCAGCATTGCTAACCTCTGTAAAATGCAATAGGAAAAAGTGGCCCAAACAAATGAAATGTTGATCTGCCTTTTATTAATTTCATTTTTTATCTTCTTGTATACAGACGTTTGACAGCTGTGACATTCATAGGCAATGCATTTGAAAAAGACGACATAAATATTCAGGGACATATTAGAATGCTGTTCAATGTAAGCACCTGTCTACTTAGTGTTGACAGAAAATCATTTACTTTGCTTTATGCATGTTCTCTCCAGAGACTACAGAGGTCCTATTTTATTTAAAGAGCTGGTCCCAACATCAGTACTAGCTCTTGAAAATGCAATATATACAGCTAATCACATTTATTAAGGAAACAATTTTGGTTTATATTTTCGGTAACACTTAAACAATTTCTTCAACCTCTACTTCAGAATTTCCTTCCCTTGGGGAAATGAAGGAAGAAAGGGAAAAGGGAATGAGGAGTATAAAAAATATGACCTAATGATGTCTTTATTAATGATATCACAGAAGATGGTATAGAAAGCACAATAAAATGAAAACAATATATCATAAAATATATATAATCAAAAAGGGATCACTACCTAATCTTCTTTTCAGTGGGCAATGTCTATATACTGTCCCACTAACTTTAATAATTGACATAAACAGTGCTGATTTAAGTATAAAAAATAAGGGAAATGGGTTCTCAATGGCAGGGTATTTAAAAAAAACCAACTATTTAAAGCATTAAAAAATGTAGACCTGTTTCTGTTTTTTGACAGTTTGCTAAAAGACCAGTGGAAACAAGAATCTCTGTCCTGACCAAAACAAGGATACACATGAAAAATTTGGAAGTAATTAATTTTAAGCCTGAGAGAGTATGACTTCCACAGCATGTACTTCTCCAAGGAGGGAAGACCATTTTGCAATGGAGTTGTATGTACCACAACACAAGTCAGAAAGAGTATGGTGAGTGCAAGCCAAGTTTGTACAGTCTCGGTGTGTCACTGACTCTTGCTCTTCTTATGATGATGAGGTGGAAATGCTGGTTTATTCACATGAAAATGATCTTTAAATCTCAGTATCCAGACTCACAAACCAGAATGATAACTGTATTGTGTTGAAAAAAAGGGAAGGGAAGAGGGAAGGGAAGAGGGAAGGGAAGAGGGAAGGGAAGAGGGAAGGGAAGAGGGAAGGGAAGAGGGAGGGGAAGAGGGAAGGGAAGAGGGAAGGGGAGAGGGAAGGGGT
>WKFP01014983.1:306641-432588 GCA_011057875.1 Pterocles orientalis | reverse complement strand
CTGTTTTCTTTTTTTTTTTTTTTTTTTTTTTTTTTTTTTTTTTTTTTTTTTTTGTATAGACCAGGGACCAGGGTCCTCCCATGTGTTTTGTTGTAAAGGCCAGAGTAAAGATGTTCCTTTGCAGAGAAACTTATGTGTAACTGGCAAGCAAACAGAGGAAGAATTAACAAGCAAATAGTACATACCCCATCTTTATTACTTTTAAGCAGAAGTTTTATTGATATCAAACCAGAATAATAGGTTGGGGTTTTTTATGAACGTGCTTAAACTCCTATTATTTTCTGCATTTCTCATAATTGAACACAGAACAACACTGCAGTTCTTTCCAGCCAAAGAGAAGGGTCAGGTAGATGGCGATTCCCCATGCCACTGTGGTGACAGACCAAAATAATACCCAAGCATTTTTAGGTGGGATTATCAGTGAAAGATAATGTGGTTCTATAATTATTGAATAGTTTTTTAAAATAAAGCATGTCCTCAAAATCAAAGTTTAAATTACTTATTAATGTGTGAGAAGTTGTCATTCATGAATAGTACTTGGCTCCTTTCTCAGTACGAGTTGTCATGTCATGCTATTGAATAGCCAGCACAGCTTGATAAAGAGAAATAATGAAAGGATAAAAGGAAAATAGAGAGGAAATGTAAAAGACTTGAGCTATGACATAACTAAGGTTTTGTTAACTGTAAAAAACAAGGAGGTACATTTTCAGAAGTGTTTGTGAGATACGGATCAAAGCAAAGTAATTTCTGAAAGAAACATAGTTAGAAAAATTCTCAGGACAGCTGTTTGCTAATAAACTATTAAATTTACACATTTTGAAAATAAAAGAAGCTGGTAGAGTTTTTGAGCTCTTCCTTTCTTCCTTTAACCTGCTCACTAACCTTTAAAAAAAAAAAAAAGTGTGATGTACTGCTTACTAAAGCAAAATACAGTAAAGTGCAAGGTCCCACTACTACCCCCACTTAAGTTTAGAGCTTTGAAGATTACATTTACTTAAACAATAGCAAGTGAAACTTTGTAACATACTGAGAATTAAAGAGGATTTTGTGACTCTATAGCTAAAGACAGTAAACTGACCTTTAAAATGGCTGAATGACCAAGCCCTTGGCATGACTCTGCAGAGGAGCACATGCAGTTTTTCTCACAACAAAAGCAGTTGTTATACACCAAGATCTTTAAAGCTTGTCTTTAAATCTTTTTCACTCTTCCCTATTTTTATAGAAAACCCTATGAACTCAAGGAATCTGATTGCAATAAAAACTGAAAATTGTCTGAAAATCACATCTTTTAAAAAACAGGTCAGTTTTTGTCACACACAAGTCACCTTCATTACCTGTGTCACCAGGAATTTACATGTTTTTCACACACCTGAAGCATAATATATCAGACTAATTCATGTGTGGTATCTTTTAATGCAAATCTGTCTTCAGTGTAAAACCACGGCTTCTGTGCTGTAGGTGGAAGGAAGAGTGAAAAACACTCTACCAACAGATAACCATCTGGCAGATTTTTTCTCTCTCTGCTATCTCCATGTGATTTTTAGCACTTTACAAAATGTCATTAAGCAAACAGAGAAGACCACAAGCAAACCTCTAGTGTCATAAAATCATGTTTTATAAACTGTTGAGAAACACTGACATGTAATGAAACCGTATTCTCTATATGCCTTCTTCTTTGTAAATTATTTTCTTCCCTCCCTTCACATATAAATAAACAGAAATGTGTCTGTATATTTGCTGGTTTGGTGGTTGGTTTTGATTTTGTGGTTTTTTTTTTTTCCTTTGGTCATCATAATCAAGGGCTATTACAGCAATAGATCTTGTCTCTAGAATGGCTGTCCCCTTGCACCTTCAGTTCAGATTTTTGTTTATGCTTGGCTGCAATTGTGGCTGTTTCTGATAGTTTTAGGTCAGCCATGACAGACTATGGGTGACACTAAATAAACAAGCTGGGATTCTGGGACCAGGAAGGAATGATACTGGTGCTTAGAGTTTTGATTTTCTCTGGTTAATCAACATTTCTGTTCAGAATAACCCACCGTGCAAAGTAACTGTTGTCTGACTATGCATATTATGCTGTAAGATTTTAAAAAGGGTTAAAAAAACTCCCACACCTCACACAGGCAAAGAACAAATAATGATCAATCTTATTTTGGGTTATAGTAGGCTACAGAGATTTGTTTGTTTAATTTATGTTCCACAATTTCTTCCTGCCTCCTTCCTTCCCTCTCTCCATTAAATTCCATCACAGTAAGTTGATCTGAGCAGTCTGGCATGGAGTAGATAGGACACTTTCTTACACCCTGCTCAAGGGGGATAAAAGATTCAATAACCAATTTACTAACTATATTTATGGAAGAAACGGTAGAATAAGAAGGGGTAAAATATCCCACCGAAATAGGTACCTGTTTGAGCTCTCTTGATTTTACTGTCAGTATTGAAAGATTTTACGCATTTCTTAAAACTCCTATTTCTACAGTCATATCATTATGCCAGTGTCTAAATCCAGTTTGCATTTATTTGTTTTGTTAATTGTATCTTTAGTCCCTATGGTCATGGAGTAAACCTTAAAAAATGTGTACCTTATGGCTGAAATGACAAAGTAATGATAATAAAACCTTGTTTTTTATGCATTTATCTTAAAATTTCATTAATTTTAAGTCAATCTTGTGATTAGGAAGAATATGAGAACAGACTCTTTCAAAACTTGAGCTACCTGGGAATGTTACAGAGCCACCAAACCAAAGCACTGGGTTTCAGATATATCTGAGTAGAATAAATGTATTACAAATTCTGATTTTCAATATGGTACTTTTACTGCATACCTGTAATAATAAAGATTCTTCAAAAAGCATGCAAGTTCCTAGGATAATTAATTAGTTTTATGTAAACTTCCACCTGTTTAAAATTTGGCCCCGGAAGTGAATAGCAGCTGATAGTCAACCACTGGTCAAGAAAGGGGCAAGCAGTGTCTCAGTGCAGTTTCTAGTGCACAGATATTCCTTTCAGAAAACAGAACAAAATATAATGATGTCCATCTTCTTGCAAAAAGCCCAGAGAGAAGTGAATGGTTGGAAAACCTACTGTACCTTTACTTCCAGAAAGGTGGACTTTCTGACACTGGATTACTCATACGTTATGTACTGGTTATTGAGAATAAACTGTTGTGAACAGACCCTTCTCTAGCATCTTGAAAGATGTCTGGGTCCTGTTTATAACTGAACTGAGGTGGTTCACTAAACTGCCAACTAAACTGTTTCTTAAGATCGTCTTGGTCATAGCAATGCATCCCAATGCAATGTCTACTAGCTACCTAAACTCAGACAAGGAAGTGTGTGGAAATACCAGTGTATGTATGATTTTCTTGATCTATGCTATGCCTACTGCCAGAGTGTATCCTGATCTCTTTGAAAACGAACTACCAGGTTATCAAAACATCCCAGTTTAACACTGCCTAGGGTTATTTTATTTTTAATTTGCTTCTAGATCCACAAAAATAATCTCAGCTAAGTCTACGACATCCCAGGCCTTTAGAAGAAAACCTCTGCCAGCACTACTATAGTTTAATTAGCTGCGCATTTGCCTCCTGGCCAGATTAAATAAATATGCATGTATTGGCACAGCTGCATCTCAGCGTGCATACTTAAATTTAAAATGTTTCTTTTGATGCTCTGGCAATCTTGGCATTCATTCACTTTGCCAGAAGCTGCATCAAATCACAAAATACTTGTCCAGTCATCATCAAAATGTACAGTCATGAAAACATGCCACCAAATTAGTTCACTTTACATATGTAGTAAGCTAAAATTCATCCTGCTTGGTCTACAGTGGCGGAGAAGGATCCTCCCATGCTCCTCATGACTAAAAGGTATTCCCACGTGCCAAAAAAGATTAATTTGGTCAAAACAATGCAAGTCTTCTACTGATATTATTTGCACTCTTAAGTCCATACCTTAAGTGCTATTTTCATAACTAAAGCTGCATTTTTTATTTAAAAGTTGCAGAATGAATTTGTTATGTTTTCTCCACTTGACATTAATGCTTTTATGGAAGAATGACCTTGGTAGTCAGTGATGATGAATTATTAGCTATTTTTACCAAAAGAAGGGAAATTTGAATGTTATACAGACTTTCTAAAGGACACGCTGAAAGACTGACATAGTAAACATTTTTTCTAACTTTGGACCTCTCAGTGCTAAATTCCAGTCTAGTTAAAGGAGCAGAGGAGAGAATACCTACAGACAGACATGTATACTTGTCATATTGACAGGAATTTCAAGCAACTTGAAATGCTTGAAAGAATAGAAGCCACAAAGGTAGGACCCATGTTTCTGTTTTTCTGATAGCCTGACGCACTGATTATTAACATCAAAGAAAAGACTGACTGACTTTGGTAACTGATGGATCAAATTATTCTTTATCCTGTACTTTTTTTAGAGAGTAGGTTGCCAGATACTCATTCCCCATTAAAACAATCTTCAGTGATTAGTATTCAGATTTACCTCCATAGTACCTCCACAGTACTAGATGATTAAAGAGGTAGTTCTTAAAAATGTAGATTTACAGAAGCACCTTACCAGCTGAGGTGCCTTGCTCCCAGGGCAATTGTACTTTTCACTTCACATTTCAAGCCATACAGTAAGGTCATCTGAGAAGCTCCTCAGGACACACCCTTTGTGTGAAATCCCAGAATCACTGAAGCCTATGGCAAAATTTAAGCTGAGTTTACTGGGCCAGAATGTCAAAACGTTGCTAGATTACGTCCAGCAGACCATAAGATTTTAGTAAACATTACCTTTTACTGAGTCATCATCAGCAATGTAAGCAAGGATGGAAAGACTAGTACCAGCTGAAATACAAATAGTACGTATTTATTTTGGTATGGAAAGTATCTTAGATTAAGAACATATATTTATCCATCTGCTTATGAAAATAGAGAATGACAGTCAAAATAAGTGCTGCTGTGTTGCAAAATCAGAAGGCCCAGTACTGGAAACAGAAACTGTACTCTGTTTTAAAGCAGTGATAATTATCAGTTCATGATGTCCATTGGATCACTGAAAGAAGGCAGTAAACCTTCTCATTGTGATAGATTTCTATTGCACATTAAGAAATGGCCAGATGGTTCTTTGACAGCTTTTTTCCTTGCTTTGGTGGACTTCTGTATTAAGCAACATATCTAGGAATCTCACTGTGTGTGTGGGTGGTGAGAGGTGAGCTGACAAATATTAGGGAAAATGATCAGATCATGTGTTGCACTGGAATTCAAAGCACTTTCTTCTCTTCCTACTGAGATTCCCTGGGAATTCAAAACATCTCTGCTTTAAATGACTGAAAATGCTTCAAGTCTACAGTGGAAATCCATCAGCTGAAAAATTCTCACAACATGTGGTATTAGAGAGCACGCAGTCATCCTTTCTGTAGATGGTTCATGTATCCCATCATTCCTTCTGAAGCCTACGGGGTGGGTTGGTCTGGGGTTATTCTGTTGGAAAAGGAAGAACTGAATTCCTTCTTTCTTTCACCTCCATCTAGTGTGAGATATTTAGGAAAGATCTTCCCAGGGCAAGCATAGCTTATATTTCATTTCACCTTAAACCAGACCGTTTTTCCCATCATGGCTTTCTTGAAATTAGGATTTGTGTTAATAATTTCAGAATCTGATTTTTCTTGTCAATTCTTTCATTTTACTGAATACACAAAACTCTCTTCCACAAACATTTGCAAAGCCACACACTAAAATATGTATTTTTCCTAAACCAAATAGGGTCCTAATGGCTGAATCTGCAACTAAAAATACTTTAAGTTTATTTTATAGAAACATCAAATGTAGACAAACAAAATCCCTACAATGCTTATCAGGAATCTTCTTACAGATCAGGGAAAAAAATAATCTTTATTGAAAACATTAGTTGCTCTCTCATTTCATAGCAGAATTCTCAACCTACCAAGAAGCAATCCCAGAGCTCATACTTATTTTATGAAGCGAGATCTACTAAAGTAAAACAAGAACAAAGAAACATTAATTGGTCGTCACATTCCTTAGAAATTATGATCAAGGTTTGCTCAAATATATTTTACAAAATTCTTCTGCATCACTCTGAGAATATAACTTCTGTTGAGTCACCTGTTTTTTAAATCTTGGGTGTAAACACAACGAATGGTTTGCTGTACTCTTAAACATCACCTCTTTGAAAGCCAGAAGTCCACTTGAGAGAAAATCTTTTACACTAAGATAGCTAGAGATTTAGAAATATCAAACATGGAATTGTCAACTCTGAATTTTCTCCTGAACATTGAAGGCTATATTGAGGAAGAAAATCATCCATTCATATAATGGCCAGAATAATATTTTCTGAGAAACACAGTTTGATTAGCGACTTAAGACTGAACTTGACTTTTCAGCATAGTTAGACTTTAGAAGAACCAATGCACTCTTCCGTGTAATAGAATAAGAGTATTTCACAAATCTTCTAAGTGCTGCATATAACTGTAAAGCCAGAACACTTACTTTTTAAATGTTAAATGCTTCTATACATTGTGGTGAAATACTGAATTATGCTGGTGGAAAAATAAATTCTCAGCTTCAAAGGAAACACTAGGATTTAATGGGATTTTTTCTGCTTCAAATTTGAACAAAATTCACAAATTTTAAAATTCTTATACATACTAAAATTCCAATTCAGGATCATTAAAGCATTTCATGATAAAATTGTTTTTTCACTTTAATACAAAAGGAGTGTAATACTAACTTCTCAACAGTATTTTCTCCAATATGCAGTAAACATAAAATGGATGAAAATTATTAAATAAATTGTTTTAAATAAAACAGTAAAAGAGAAAAATGTCATCTTCTTCCCAGGAAAAGTTAAGTGAAAGAGGTATGTTCCTCTGAAATTACTTAAAATGGTTCGAACTGCATTTTCTGATGGAAAACTTCCACAGAAAATTTCTCAACCAGGACTAAAACAGATACTTTCTCTGAAATAGTCTTTCCAGGTTTGGGTTGATTTTGCTTGTTTGGTTTTTGTTCCTAAAACTAAAAAAATCATAAAAGTAATCATACATTCTTCAGGAATCCTCAGGAGGGTATTAAATTAAACTGACAGCACTGATACTGCTTTTCATGTTGAAATAATTAGCAATTCCAAGGCTATTAATGGTGTATTGTATCACTATTTTAGACTGGGTAGGATGAAAGTAAAAACCTTTAGGTGACTTTTGCTCCTACTAAAATTTAATTAGCCTTACTTACTTACCTCATGTTTTATGTAACAGTACACTCCAAAATGACCTCATAAATGGCTACTAATATAAAGGTAAAGTCTTCCTTTTTTCTAAAAAGTAGCAGAGCATAAAATATTTTTTTATTTTTTTTTAGCTAGTTTTGCAAAGTATTCTTATAATTGCTATCATTATACATTTCAGCATTACCTGTGGGACCAACTGACTTTGAATTTAATTGAAACAGGAATTCCTCATTTTGACAAGGTTAAACTGTAGCATTGTAGAGGCTTTTTGATTTTTCCTTTTTGAACTAGCTTTAACCTGTAAAATAATTGATAAAGAATTATATCATTTCCATCAAACCTTAGTAAAGATTAAAAGTGAAAAAGCTACCATTAATGGGCATAAAATTTATGGATTATGATGATCTGTACTAAAACTGGAAGGCTGTACCTTATTAGTGAAAAAATGTAACTGTGGCCAATGAACATCACATTTCAGAAGCTACTTAACATGAGGTGTTTAATTCTGCAGATTTAGACCTGTGGGGTCAAACTGACTCCTGGCTTCACTGCAATCAGAACATCTGAATGCACGCTGTTGGTTTACCTTCACAAAAGAAGCAGGAAAAATTAATCAGATTACAAGCTCCAGTCAAATTATTTGAATCTCAAAATAAAGATATGACATAGCATGTTTTGCCTTCATTTAATCACACTAAATAGGACAAATATAAGAGCTAATAACTAGGTACTGAAACAAAAAGGTCTCAAGAAGGAAATGAGAAGCACATTTTTAACAATATAGCATTTAGCTGTTCAAACATATTATCAAGGATGAAGTGAATTTTCATCACCTCAGACAAATATTACAAAACTCCATCTGACAAAAGAACAGCATCTGTGGGAAGTATCTTACAGCCTCAAAAATTAGGAAAATAAAGCATTTTGCATTCATATAAATGAATGCATCTAAAATCTTGTTTCGGCATGGAATTTCAAACAACCCTTCCATCTTATGCATATATGGAAGCTGAAATATATTTTGAATCATTAGAATTCATTTTTTTTCACAACTCTCTCTATATTACTTCTTTTGTTCATTTTGGCATTAGTAAGGAAAAGGATAAGGAAGAAAGGAAAATAAGTGGAAAAAAAATAAATCCAATTTAAAACTGCAATGAGACACTTTGAATACAATTACTTTTTTTGAAAATGTGACATAAGATGCCATATTTTTCAAAGTGAGATTCTTAGCAGGATTTAAAAATAGAGTGATAATTCAGAATTCCAGTGAATGACAGGACAGAAACAAATTTTCTAGCTATTTTACTAGAAGAAACATCATGGAGAGGTTTTAACTCCTTGGGAAGGTGTTTTCTTACAGTCAAAGAAAAATCGTAATATTTTCCTTTCTGATGAGTTTTTCTTGTTTCATAAATGGAAACTGAGATGAAAACACATAACTAACACCTATTCTTCTGCTAATCTTACATGCAAAAATAGAGGAGCAACAAGCTGAATAATACCATCGACAACAAAAAGCTGCAGTCTTTAAACATTCATGTTCATTCTTTCCAGGAGAACAAGTCACATATACTTCAGTATAGGTCTTCTTCCACACATTTAAATCAGAGGAAGCATTACGAATTTTTTAACTCAAGGGAAAGAATTTTCTCTTGAAAGATTGGAAATAGCAGACATTGGACATTCAAAACTTCCTTGGGCAAAATTTTTCACACTAAACCTTGTATTATGTTTGGCATATCTCTGGATGTTTCTGATGCATGCACACATTTGTCAACAGGTGAGGAAAATTTAAGGCAAACAAATCAGAGGACATAACTAGTTATTGACACATATTGCAAAGTGTTAAACAATTCCAGCACATAACTTTTGTCTTCATGAATCTGTAAGTTACAGTTTCATAGATGAAACAACTGTATCTGATATTTTCTGTGCATTAATATATGTTTTTGGGCTAGCACACATTACTGTGTGTCTAAATGTATGTTTTGCCCTAGACAAAACTTTGGTGTGCATTGATACTCTTCTTGGGTAAAATTTGGATGTCAATGTTTATCTTATCTCTATGGAATGACTACAATGACCAGAGCATATTCTGTGAAAAATTGTCCACAGACTTTTTTTTTCTAATAAGTGAATGTGTTTTTCTTATTTTTACACAACTGCCCAAAGGCATTTAAACATTTTTGAAGAGAAAAACAACATAACAAACCTAAATATTCCCACAATGAGCTATACAAAAAAAAAGAGTCACAAACTTTCCGAAGTATCTTAATGAGGGTTAAAGGTCACTGCTAAATAAAACTGAGAAACAGAAAGGAGCAGGATCCTGTTTCCATTTTAATGCGCCTCTTGTTTATGTTTTGCTTTCAGCAGGGGAAAGGCTGAAACAATTCCACTTACAAGAAGGTTACAAACAGGCTGAGCATTGCAGCTGGCTGGAAGAAAAAGTTTGTGCTCCACAGGGCTAAGGTGAATATGAGTTCACACAGAACAGACACATGTTAAGCACAGGGCTTATAGCTGACACTTCTGTCCAAATCCTTTCCTAAAAATTACAATCTAGGCTGTGGCCTGGATTACAATTCCTTTAAATTACGTCCCACAGACCCAAACCAATAACACTGACTCTTACTTTTAATTTCTTCACTACTATTAAAACTCAGATTTTACTGAAAAAGTTCAGTTCTAAAGATGTGTTGTGCCTGCAATTAGCATAGCATTAAACAGAGGAAGATCTTAAATTCAAAGATCCCTGGAATAGGAAACAATTGCCAAGGCTACTCATCAAAGCCATATGGTAAACCCTAGCCTTTGTTTAATCACTTCTGAATTCTTCGTCCTAAAAAAAAGCCCTCTACTTTTCTGAATTTCTTTTTAGTGTCTTGAAATCAGTGTCATGATTTTAAGGAATTATTTTATTAAAAACTTATATACTGCTCTGCTAAGCACATTCTGTTCCTACTCTCTATCCACACAAATACACAGGTAACTAAAAGAATGTGTGTATACTAATTTTTTGAGTCTGTCTTTAATCAATATGTTCACCTTAAAAGCTATAAAAAGCACCAAAAATTCTTACATGAAATATAGCACGCTTTGGGATACTAGTTCTCAGTAAAGAATCATTCTTGGCTAAGATATGGATAAATAGGTTTGAACTTAGTTTCTACAGTGATGGCCACCCTCAGTGAAGAAACTTCAGACATTTGGTGAAACAGGCAACAATAATTAGCTCTAAAATGGATTTCAAATTGGAAGAGATAAAATACAACACCACCACTCAACTTTAATTCTCATAGTTGTGACTCTGGAAAGCCCATATGCCCAGATGCTCCATAACTAGTTGTTCTTTAGTTCTAGTTCATGAACAAAAAGTTACTCATTCTGAAGGATAGTCTAAACTCTCTGTATACAAGAAGGTTACGATCTTTGAAGCTTATCGGATAAAATACCTTTGAATTTAGGAAATATTTTACTGGAGAAGAATAGTCCTACTAACTGTGAAAACTTAAACCTCAGTAGCAGTACTTTTGTCACCAACCATGAATGCTTTCATTCATATGAGAAAGGCATTAATCAAGGGACACCCACACCAAGTAGTTTATTTCTCATTACATTACTGAATCACATTAAGCAGTTTGTAGCAACTTTGAAATACTAATTTACAATGAAGACTTTCCTTTAATTTTTTTTCCTGGTAGACTG
Source organism: Pterocles orientalis (assembly GCA_011057875.1). NCBI lineage: Eukaryota > Metazoa > Chordata > Aves > Pterocliformes > Pteroclidae > Pterocles > Pterocles orientalis. The sequence continues at coordinate 421,627 of WKFP01014983.1, read as the reverse complement.
TAAGTGAAACTAATGTCAGTTGCACTGCACTTGGTGTTCTGAAGTCATCCTGAGAGAGGTATAGACATAACTACCTTGTCTGACATAAAAATAAATTACTTTATATATCACAGAGAAAAATCTCTGTGGGACAGTGGATAAAGGAGCCACCAGGATTTTGACTGATACAGACAATGTGTCTCATCAAGACGATTAACTCAGGCACCACCTTTTTCTGTAGAAAGGTATTCATTTTCTTGGTACTCTGTTTCTGTCTTGCTTACCCTCAATTTAAGTTGGTGTGTTCTTCTTACTATTCTACCAATATTTTATGGGACAGTCAAGAGCCTACTCATAAACAGAATAGTCTTGAAGTGCTCTCCTAGGTGAAGTAACCTTCAGTCTAACAGATTGTCAGAGCCCACAGCACACCAGCCCTTCCCAGGAGTTTAACTCTGTGCACGCAAGGCCAGCTCTCTCAAACGAGGGATCTGTCTGAAGAGCCCAAGCTGGCCTTGGAGATCTTTAAGAAAAAAGATTCTTTGAGAAAGAAGCTGCAGAAGGAGTTCCTACATCCTTTGGTCAGGAGATGGTTTTAAGCAGAGGTTGTCATGCTTGGCTCATGGCAGGGCTGCCTTGCAGCTATTGATCTGGACCTGGTGGGTCTGGATTCTGACCGTGACCCATGGACTGACTTCCTGGCCTGACCTCGGACATGTCTCATTACAGTGGTCTTGTCTGGAGATCTGGACTCATGCACAAACCTGCTGACTATCACTGGGCCTGCCCTGTTTGCCTCACTCTGATGCTGTGGGACAGGACCTTTGTCAGTGAGGCCACTGCTGCTGCTGGCCTTGTTATTATGCTGGGCTGCTGGCCACTCTCCTTTAGGGAGCAGTGCCAGCCCTCCGTGCTCCCTTATACAGATGTCCTTAATCAGAAATATAGACCTAAAATACTTAAATCAAGAAAAAAAAAGAAAATAAAAAGGCTGGTTTAGATCATGAATACACTGCTTGTGTATGATATTTTTAAGATGAAAATCAGTTCTCAACTCTCCTTCCCAGTCGTCTTGTCGAGATGCAATAAGAAGGATCAACATCTGCAGTGCTTGTATTTGATCAAAACTTAACATCTCCACTGAATATAATTTATGAACAAAATGACAGGTCAAATCATCTCACTAGTAGGTTTTTTGGGGTTTTTTTCACATGCAGTGGTAAAGCTAGAGCTCACTGAAAGCTTTTGATGCAGTGTCCATCTGGGAAAGAGTACATACTTTCAAGCACCCTTAGGAACTTTTAAAGCTAGGATGAGTAATTCGGTGACACTCTACACCAAAGGAGGGTGAAACTCTGCTTAGGAGATTAGACATTTTTATAATCCTGTGTTCTGGCCAGGCTGCCTCAACTCTGTTCAGGCATTTGCACATAATAAATGGAGATGCCTCAGTGCAAGTCTTTAAGAAATTTCAGGCAACTCAGATTTAACAAATCATTCCATTACCCTGAATTAATGGAAGTAATTAGAGATAAACAATTACATTTTAAAATGTGGATTTGGCACTATAAACTTATTAACTCTGGTGCAGAATTATGTAGGCAGAGTACTCAAATGAGAAGTTTGAGTCATATTTACACCATCGAATTATATCTGACCATGCATCTGTATTAGCTTTAGAAAGGACACACTCAAGATCATCTTTGCAGTTTGTTCAAACATCATTGTATGGTGCTGGTGTCTCTATGCTGTGCTTAATATACCATCAAATACCATACAGACAGGCTGCTTGAAGTATGCCAGTGACAGGTCTTGTGGAAGACAGAGAATAATGTAGACATATTCAGTGACACAGTTATTTAGCTGGTGTAGAACTGTCATAGCCATTGATTTCAACAAATCTTTGACAATAAAGCCAACCCAGGAACTTCCCAGTGTTGTTTTTGGTAACCTGTTTAGTGGCGCTCACATGTACACCGTAAAGTCCTGTGAACACCCTGGAGATAATTTCTCTTTTCTTCATCAAGTATGTCATTCTTTGTTCCATGGTTTTCACAGTTCTCAATGAAAAAGAGAGAAAATACCCTTTGAACCAGGTTCTAAACTCCTGAAGAAATAACTAATAATGGAAAGGACCATAGTCACCACAGGGAAAAAGCAGTTCTGCTATCACTCCTAAAAGTCCCTTTACCATGTACTCGTACTTACTTTGTAATGATTGCATGTTTTTGCTTCGGGCCCGCTAAAGTATTTAATTGCAATTATGCTCATTTACATAGCAGATGAGGCTAATTGCTGGTATTAGTTACCAAATGTATGCTTGTATTGTGAGGGTAAAAAAATGCCCTACAGAAAAGAAAACGACTATGCCTCTAATTAAGGAGCTATGAGTCAAAGTGAGCTTGTTTGGAGATGTAAATACAGAATCAAGGGCTTTCAGAGTTCCGCAGTGCATTTTATTATACCACTAGTTCCCATATTCCAGAGATAACACTGGCAGACGTCATAGCACATACAATGAACTACTCTCATTTTCTCAGAAGCAGGGATGATGGGCACCACATAAAAGCTCAGAGAGATCTAGATTTCTAAAATTTTTAATTAGAAATAAATGTGAATGTCATACTAGGAAGGGTCTTTCTGTATAATAGATACACTGAACTTATTATTTTAAGCCGTCTCATCACCTGGTTTTTTTGGGCTACTTCCCAGGAAAAGTCTTTTTTTACTTTATTGAGGGCTCAAACTGGTTTGCATCAATGACTCCATTTTGCATGCAATTATAAACAAGGACTTTTAAGATAATACACTCCTAAAGTGAATGTGAGAAGCATCAGGCCATGTGCAAACCCAGATGAATAATAATGCCAGGATTTGGCCCTGGATAATATTCCTAATACAGAAATTCTTACAAGATTAGCATCTTGTAAGAATGTCTATATATTTATATGTCTATGCAGAAAGGGAGGGCTAGTCCCGAATGGTGGAATGAAGATTTGTTAATCTTAGTTAGCTTCAGGAGGTCACAGTGAGAACAGAAATGTGCCCATCAGTATCCCTTGGACAGGGTTGAAAAGCTCCCTATAAACATTTAAAAATTAACACTTTATCAAACTGTGCCTTGAATTTTTCCTTTTCCTGGAAGTCTACCAAATCTTGACAGCAGTTAAGCTGCGGGTGTGCAGGAGCACTACATACCATACTATTATCATATCTTAGGTAGTTTCCCATTAGCCTGCTATGTACTATGTTTTGCCTATGTTCAAAATTGAAATTCTTTAGTTTTGGGGGTGGGTAGCAGGAAGCATCCTTTTCTCTCTGTTTATGCATTACCTAAAAAACTAGCAATTTGGCTGGGCTTATGAAAAGATACACATGAATATAAAAGATACGCATGAATATAAAAGTAAATGAACAAGGTGTGTTAAAACAACGTGGTTTCTTTCTAGCCTTTCTTGGATTTATGTCTAATTTTTCCTGTTGCTAAATCCGGTAGTCGTCAGTAGTTGGAGACCAGTTTACTAGGTGAATGAAGGTTGTGAACTTCAAAATATATCACAGTTACAACCATATAATTTTATAACAGCCCTGATATACACCTCAGCTACAGAAAGCACAACATCTTACAGTATTTACTTTATAAAAGCCACATTTCTTTAGATTTCTGCTAATATTGAAATCAGTTCAAATTAATCTCTGAATTTGCCACTTTGTTTCCCAGTTTGATTACAGGTTGTTTCTGCCTTCCACCAAAAAAATAATTGCCACCTCCATGAAAAAAGAATTCCAACCTTAAACCAGTTATCTTGATTTTCTGTTGCCTTTCATATCATGTAATCTAACTCCTGTGTAATATATTACCATTCTGATATAGAAAGCCTTTAAGTCACAAAGGGCTGACACAAATGCGAATCTATCCCTCTTGCTTTATTATTTTTGATATTCCTAGATGCTGCTTTATGCTAGTATTAGATTGATCAGTGTTTGGTTACCACATTGTGAGCCAGATTATCAGCTGCTCCCTATTTTCTTTCTCAAAAGAAGAAGAAAAAAAGTTTTAAACTGCCCAAAATACATTCCATGGATGCCAAGGCCTCTCCCTTCTGAGTGACTATTCTCGTTAAATATATACCTTTATAGGACTAATCCCAAACGGCTTGATGACAGAGGTCATGTGAGTTTCATTTATCAAACTTGTGGAAAATCCATTTCAAGACATCTTCCCCTCTTATATTTCACCTTATTTCTGGAGCACTCATGCAGCATAATTGCTTAGCTAGAGCACAAAATGTAAACAGGACATCCTTTCAGATAGGAGATCCCAACACGTTGAAAAGTACATGCCTTAGTTCTTTCTCAGTTCTGGAAAGTATCCCAAGACTTCCACAAAAAGATACTGTTTCTGTTAATGTGGAACATAAACTTAGCCCTTAACATAAAAAACCCCAAACATCTGTCCTTACAGTTTGATTGTTTGTTCCATCCTACTATAATTATTCTTGCATGACAGCAGCCCCTGCAGGCTACAGACTTGCTTACTCTACTTTGCCCTGAAAGTATGCCCAGCACTAAGAGATGAAATCACTGCATCAGAACTGCTAGTGAACATTTAGAAAGGCTTAGTACTACATCACAGTCGCATTTTTATAACTATCTGGGATTTCTTTTAATAGGATTTCTTCTTATATTTGGTCATTATTTTAAGGATTATTTACAGTTTTTCTGTCTAGTAGCAGTAAAGTCTTAAATGTGCTTAAGAAAAAGGGAGGATATGCTCCAGTCACTACCCCTGCAGATAGTGTGGGGACAGTAGAAAGCCAAAATTGTCTTGTCCTGACAGAAACCACACATTTTTTGCCGCTGTAATGAAAAAAGGGCCAAAGCAACTGAGCTCCCAAAACTGAAAAATGTCTCAGGAAAGGAGGGTACACATCAGAAGACTGTTATATCTCCAATTCTAGTAACTTATTCAGTATTTTCTATAGAATTGTCACTGAAGCAATATGCACTTTAATCTCATTCCTGAACTGCCATATCCCTAGCTGAACCTCTAACTTCCTCTGGTCTCTGGATCTAATGACCTCCACAAGGGCAGTAGGACTTTCTCACAGCCACAAGGCTGTCTCCCAAGCTCAAGACTGGTGCATCCCAACAGGTAGGAAGTCAAGGAAGGGTGCCAGGAGACCTGCGTGGTTAAACAGGGATCTGCTGGGCAAACTCAAGTGTAAAAGGAGGGTCTACAGATCATGAAAGGAGGGGCTGGCCACTTGGGAGGAATATAAGAATGTTGTCAGAGAGTGTAGGGAGGCAACTAGGAAAGCTAAGGCCTCCTTAGAATTAAACCTTGCTAGAGGGGTCAAAGATAATAGAAAGGGCTTCTTCAAATACATTGCAGATAAGGCTAACACCAGAGGCAATGTAGGACCACTGATGAATGAGGTGGGTGCTCTGGTGACAGAAGATACAGAGAAGGCAGAGCTACTGAATGCCTTCTTTGTCTCTGTCTATACTGCCAGAGGCTTTCCTGAAGAGTCCTGTACCCCTGAAGCCCCAGAGGAAGTCAGGACAAAGGAGGAGTTTGCTCTGGTAGATGAAGACTGGGTTAAGGAGCAGTTAAGTAATCTGGACACCCATAAAACCATGGGTCCTGATGGGATGCACCCGCGGGTGCTGAGGGAGATGGCGTAAGTCGTTGCTAGACCACTCTCCATCCTCTTTGGCAAGTCATGGGAAACAGGGGAGGTGCCTGAGGACTGGAGGAAAGCGAATGTCACACCAGTCTTCAAAAAGGGCAAGAAGGAGGACCTGGGTAACTGTAGACCGGTCAGCCTCACCTCCATCCCTGGAAAGGTGATGGAACAACTTATTCTTGATGCTGTCTCTAGGCATATTAGGGATAAGAAGGTCATTAGAGGCAGTCAACATGGCTTCACCAAGGGGAAGTCATGCTTGACCAACCTGATAGCCTTTTATGAGGATATGAGGACATTACCAGGTGGATAGATGATGGTAAAGCAGTATTTGACACTGTCTCCCACTGTATCCTCGCGGCTAAACTGAGGAAGTGCAATCTGGATGATCGGGTAGTGAGATGGATTGTGAACTGGCTGGAGAAAAGAAGCCAGAGAGTTGTGGTGAATGGGATGGAGTCTAGTTGGAGGCCTGTATCTAGTGGAGTCCCCCAGGGTTCAGTATTGGGACCAATGCTATTCAACGTATTCATCAATGACTTGGACAATACGAAACTGGGAGGAGTCACTGACACGCCAGAAGGCTGTGCTTCCATCCAGAGAGACCTAGACAGGCTGGAGATTTGGGCAGGGAAAAATTTAATGCAATTTAACAAGAGCAAGTGTAGAGTCTTGCATCTGGGCAAAAACAACACCAGGTTCCAGTATAAGTTGGGTACTGACCTGTTGGAGAGTAGTGTAGGGGAGAGGGACCTGGGGGTCCTGGTGGACAGCAGGATGACCATGAGCCAGCACTGTGCCCTCGTGGCCAAGAAGGCCAATGGCATCCTGGGGTGTATCAGAAGGGGGGTGGTCAGTAGGTCAAGAGAGGTTCTCCTCCCCCTCTACTCTGCCCTGGTGAGACCTCATCTGGAATATTGTGTCCAGTTCTGGGCCCCTCAGTTCACGAAGGACAGGGAACTGCTGGAAAGAGTCCAGCACAGAGCCATGAAGATGATGAAGGGAATGGAGCATCTCCCTTATGAGGAAAGGCTGAGGGAGCTGGGTCTCTTTAGCTTGGAAAAGAGGAGACTGAGGGGTGACCTTATTAATTTTTATAAATATGTGAAGGGTGAGTGTCAGGAGGATGGAGCCAGGCTCTTCTCTGTGACATCCAGTGATACGACAAGGGGCAATGGGTTCAAGCTGGAACATAGGAGGTTCCACTTGAATATGACAAAAAACTTCTTTACAGTGAGGGTGACAGAGCACTGGAACAGGCTGCCCAGAGAGGTTGTGGAGTCTCCTTCTCTGGAGACATTCAAAGCCCGCCTGGATACATTCCTGTGTGATCTGATCTAGGTGTTCCTGCTCCGGCAGGGGGATTGGACTAGATGATCTTTCGAGGTCCCAATCCTTAACATTCTGTGATTCTGTGATTCTGTGATTCCTTCTCTTGAGAGCTTTGTGGTCTGTTGGGGAGAGTGTCAGATCTAGTTGGGTGTGAAAACAGCCTTTTAAAAACTTGATGCCACAGGGATCACCGTAATCTAAACTAATCTAATCAGAAACATCTAAGAACAGATATAGATCGTATCTTGTCTCTACCCACTCAGAGGCACAGTTCAAAAACCTAACTCTGATCACACAAGCCTTGGATAATTCACATCTAAACACTTGACTGTGGATTATTGTTGCTACCCACTTTTGTGATCGTGTAATTGCAAATATTTTCTGTTATAAACATCATTATGTTAGTGGTTTTAGCCCTTTACTACATTTTTCTGTACTGTTCACAAGCATGAAAAGACTGACAGCCTTTGGTTTCTTGCTAAATATGAAAGATCATGGCTCATAACATCATTTTAGTTTTCCACTAAGAAGTTTGTCTTTTTTGAGCACTGTGTTGTCAAGGTACTCCTCCTATTTATACAGTATTTTTATTCTGAACTTTCCACTCTTTCTGTGATCAGAGAAGCTGTGCTGTGATTTATTATTTTATTTTAGAAATTATGTTTTTAGGTTGCACAAACATTTCAGATGTAAAATTTAATGAAGTAAAATACAGTATATTCAAAAAGAAAAAAGAAGAGTTGTTTTCGAATCAGTAATCTGATCCTAAAGTTTGCTTAAGTTTAAGCAAGAAAAAAAATTCACTGAAATCAGAGCCAGATTCCCATGCAGTCTGTGTGCCTGAGAAATTTCTTTACAGCAGGATGGAGCTTTTGTTGAGAGACTAAATTCTCTGCTTTCTTTATAAAAGTGCATAATAAAGCCTTACCTCTAAAGACTTATGGCTCCTAGGCAGATTCTTTACAGTCACACCGTTCCTTTAGTAGGAGAGGTACTATGAAGAGAACAGAAGCCACAGCTCACAGTGAACACAGAAAATAGCTCCAGAAGTCTTTGCCAAAAATTATAAGTTCATCACCTAGCCACTACTATTGTCCAGCAGTGGCCAAAAAAGTTAGCAATAAATGTTATTAATTCAATTCCATGCCTTCTAAAAGCAGTGTTGATTGTATCTATATTTTTACCCTTGTAACTGAAAGAATGCTGTCATGAGAGAACGTTCTTCAGCTTTTTCTCTCCATTTGTCTATGCTCAAAGGCAGCTCTTAGGATTTATAGGGCAGATGACCCACAAGCTGTAAATTGTAGCTCATTCACTTCTGTATGAGCTCTGGCCTTATCCATTTAACATTGCTATAGCTGCTCTGTGATGTGGAATGAACAGAAAAACAAAGAGCTAGAAGAAGGTAAAAGATTTGGCACTGTCACCTTGAAATTGGTTAGTAGCCTAAGTGTCATTGTGCTTTTTAATGAGGATTTCTTTTTCAGTCTTTAAAAATGGTTGCCTCCCAGTTGCCCTATTGCAAGAATTAGCCCAGTTGAAACACTCTTCTATGTATATTATTGGTAAGGCTACAACACCCCAAATCATCTGCTGTTTTAAAAGTGCCATTTGTGAAAGAAAGAATAAAATAAAAGAGCAATTTGATTGATTGTTTGCTTAATAAAAGAGCCTAATTATTTTAAATTTCATGTTTTTAAGTTCTTTACATATCTGTCAAGTCTTCATCAAGGGAGTTATCCCTGTCACATCTCTACTGTTTTTGCTATCATTTTCTTTCATTGGTTCATCAAGATTTGGATGCACAGCAAACAGCACTAGTAACATTTGAGCATATTTTAATTAGCAGAGGAACCATACTGTTTTTTGGGTCTATGCCAAACATCTGAGAGGTGGATGTGAAAGGAGCTTTCCTTGAGAAGGCCTTCAGCAGCAGAAATCCTTTTACAATCAATAACCCTGAGAGGTGAGAAAGTGCTATCACAGTCCCCTAAAGAGCATAGCACTATGTGTAAAGGGATGTAGGTAGGGCAGCCAGGGGACACACTGATTCAGATGTCCCACTTTGCAGCTTCCACTTGTAGAGCTTTTATGGAAGTCCCAGTGGTGATTAAACGTGTTTTCTGTTGTACATCTCCTCAGGAGGACAGCTGCGGAAATGTTCCCTCCCCTCTGTAAAATGAATCACCCCTGGATAGAGTGGGTGTAGCTGTTTGTACATCTCTTATCATACTAAGGATGTGCTAATATCTTGACCTGCAAACCACAGGACCACCCAAGTCTCTAGCAGCTAAACTGAAATAATTCAGTTATGATTTATGTTGGGAAGTTTCCTCTGCAACATATTCTCCCTTGAAGGAGATGATGAAAACATATATTTGCCTATTTAATCTAGAAATGGAAGAAGAGGATCAAGTGTATTGTAAAAAGCTCTTAAAATGAGTGTGATAGCTCAAGGCACAGTCTCCTAGATGCTTTACTTAGACAAAGACTGAGAAGGACACAGAATAATGCATAGTCACTTGACCTGAAAGGAAGATTAAAGACTCAAAAATGTGAAGTAGAGAAAAGGCCACACGTAGAGCCTGGGAATAAAAATCAGTCCTGGCAAGAATGGGTTGTACGTCTAGACTGTTTCCTTCTAGCACAATCTTCCAGACAAGTACATTTGCTGGAGTACAAATCCTCTTACTTGTCAGCCAAAAATTTTTTCCTTGGAGATCAGCACCCAAGTCAGACAAAAGCTTTATGCTTTGGCTGAAAGTATTGACATAACCTTGTGAAGACAAAATTTTTGGAGACCCTACTGTGAAAAATATCTCACAAAAAAAACTAAAAGTATTTCCATTTTGCTTTCCTTTTAAATGTCCATGGGGGTTGCTGTTCCAAATTAAGAGTATTTCAAAAAGCTAGAATGGAATCACAAACTGTTTGACAAGTTCTGAAAAATTCTCATCATATGTAATGTTTCTATTTGAGTCCAAGAATATAATAAATAAACTGTAACTGCTTGCAAGAAGCAATGTGAACCTATAATTTAGGATATGACAGTGAACTATATGCTCAGAAAGTAAAAAAGTATTTACATCACAGGTAGCAACAGATATTTCTCTAACATCTAGCACATCACACAGTCAGCTAAAAGGAATACGATAAATTGGATTAACTGATGTCTACTGATAATTTCCAACAACACTAATTACATTGCTTCTTAGTACTGTTTTTTTACACCAATAGCTGAAAGATATATTTGGTTTACATAATTTTATATTTGAAGGAAACCAGAGGGTCTCTTTCCCCTTAATGAAACAAATTTAGAATTCAGAAGTCCAAAAAATCACTCCATATTCCCACTGTTACAGAATATGTGAGAACTCTTGGCATGAATTGCATGATCTAAAGGGAAATCAGGATTCATAAGGATTTGATATGTACCAAGCAGCATGACTTATGATTTGCCTGCTTACCACGAGACAAATGTTAAAAAAACCACTAGTCTAATGTGTCATGGGAGCAGGGTTTACAGAACTTTTGAGTACTCAGAGAGATAGTTAAAGTCATTACGAGTTGCAGGGGTTCAGCTCCCTGAAAATCAGTCACTGATAGCGTAAACCTCCATCAGTCATGGATCAATAACAGTTTATCAGGCATTCAACAACTCTCTTTCAGAAGATCACAAATTTAAACAAACCCAGAACACATTGAACCTTTTTTTCTCCTTTCTATGTAACATACATTTTTAACCAAAATGCTTGTAGAAAGCCACATCTTTCCAGGTATCCAGCAAAAGCTGGATATTTCCAGCAGAAGCAAGGAACAAGTCCCAAAGTAGAAGACAGCTCTTAAACAAATCTGTACTGAAAACGTGTTATCTTGATTAGACAAAGGGAAATCTCTGATGTCAGTAGTTCCCAGGAGATGTCCAGGATCAATAGGTTAGAGCACCCTCATATCCTCTTTAGGAAGGGTATGAGCTACATACAGCTTTTTTTTCTTGGCTGCACCTATTTAACTGAGTACTTGAAAGTTTTATAAATCCTACTCCCATGACACATTGGGCTGCACCCAGTCCACATTCAGTATGCATAAAGGTTTGTACTTACTATGTTGAGTGGTTGATAAGGCAAAATAGTCAGCCACTTTACCACCTGTTTGTCTTTAGGCTGCAATGAAAATTATTCACCTTTCCTCAGTCCACTTAGAGCTGCCTGTGTACAGCAGGATGCCCAAAGCATATGAGCTTCGATGGATGGGCTCTGGTAGATCTTTTTGTATTGGTATAACATTTTACCCACAACTGACTACTCTATTCTTTGCTATAGCTTACAGCCCCTATAGAAGAGTCAGCAAAAAGCAATACATATCCATCTCAGCCCATGCTCATCTTAGCTCTTTCTCTGATGGCCATCCTAAAGCATGGACACATATTCCCTTTTAACATCTTCAGTTCCTAAATTCTGCAGAAACAGGAGACAGACAATCAGGGGTGATGATATACAAATTATCATGGAAAGAATGGCCAGAGCTTGTCTGAGAAAGCCCCAAGATTAAGTTCAGCTTCTGTATAAAGTCAGATACATTTGCTATCTGGGGATTACAGGTGTATCCTGCAGTGACAAGGGGACAGACGTCTGTGATCTAATAGTTGTTTTGCATGTCTTTTGCCACATTCATCGACTCAATAAAGTAAATATGGTTACTGAGACAGAAAAAGAGGGACAAGAATGGAAAGAGAGAGAGACATAGGGAGGGAGAGAGGAAGGGAAGAGAAAAAGAAGGGATAGGGAGAAAAAGAGAGAGGGGTGTACTGCATGAGTCTATATACTAATGCAATATTATGTAATACCTTCAAGAACTTCCTTATCCAGGAGATCAGGAATGTTGTGATTGGTTTCCTAACCTGACAGTATTTTACTTGAAAAAGGGGCAAAAGGCATTTTTTCAAAGTGGTTGTGGAATTCTTAGGGGACATTCTCTTAAGTTATATGTATATCCATGCATCTATGTAAACTGTAATTTTAAACACCATTCTGATCCCCAGCCCATTGGTGCACGGAAGGAAGGAAAGAGATCAGTGGAGAGGAATGTTTAAATAACTTCTTGTTTTTTACTGACAGGACAGATGGTGTGCAAACTAATGAAAAATAAAATCCCAACTGATGTTGTATAGCAGCTGTGTAGAGTGTCAACTATAGGAAGAAGTGTGCCCCACTGGATAGACTGTTTTACTAGTATGAGGGAACTCGGGTTCTAAGCCTGGTTTCCTATTCCCAAAATGCCTATATTTTTGTAAGAGAAGTCTCTGTGCCTCAGTTTCTTTATCTGTAGAATAGGAACAATTAGATGTTTTACTTTATGAAGAGAATGACAGAAAGAAATTATGAGAACTTCACTTTGCGAGAAAGCCCATTGAAAACACAAAACCTTTTACTTAACTAACAAGTGGTCACAGTGCTTATATGAAAAAAAACAGATCTTTCACTGTTCTAGAATTTATTTTTTCAGTGATTAGAATTAGTATGTTGTGATACTGTTCATAAGTGTAGGATTTCACTCACAACTCAAAGCAAATGAGATTCAGAAAGTTCAAGGCACAGCCCTGGAACAGAAGAGACCATGAGTTGTTACTCATTTCCTGGGGAGCACTTCACATTTTTTTCCAGAAGGCCAAGTTCTTCCCCTTTACATATTTTTGGTCTGTAAAAATTTCTTCTGTAATGTGTCTGACTTTCTTCTTTTTCAAGTTGCTGTGCTGGTACTCTTCTCTTCAGCCTTTGTCATTATGGACCAATCTTTTCTGCTTTTGAGATGGTTTTATATTTTTTCTATATTTTTAGTTTTTTTTCCCTCCTTACTCAGTCACTGTCTTGAAGCCCTGGGAAGAGTTCATATAATCACTATGATCACAACTTAGTCTGGGAAGACACAGGTGCCTTTCTACTTAAGATATGTCAGAACACAACAAAATTCGTGTGATTTAAGTCAGTTTCGAAAGGACCAGTACGAGCTGCAGGGGTTACCTTGATTTTGATCTGTTGCAATTTTTTCAAAACAGAGCAGGAAGAATCTCTCCCATAGCCACTATTTCTTTTTCCTATCAGGCCCTTCTGAAAAAGCCACATTAAATTTTCAGAGTAGCAGTGAAGATAATATTGTGCCTCTCTCCAATGCTTTGGAGGCTATCAGCTTTGAAAGGAAGCATGTGCAAGTTTAAAGTTGCAATGATTGTGTTTGACTACTGCCTCTCTGATATACCAGATATTCTGTTTATCCACTGGATTTGTGAGGGTGGGGAGGAAACACGGCTGTGATATGATTCAAGATGGTAGATATAAAAGAGTAAGAGAATTCCCTCTGCATTCTCAAATTCTCCCTTTTCTCTAAAAGACTCTAGGTCTCATTTTCTCTGTGGGGATTAACACCTGAATGAAACAGCACATGTGCTATGGTATTCTCATAGATAGTACTGTGTATGTACTTAGTTTATTATAGCTTTTTTTGTTTATTGATCCAAGGAAACATTTAATTTCCTCTGAATGTAACAGTTAAGTATGATGAGGTTTAGAGAATTTCTGTGCTGTGAAAGATTTGTGCTATAAATTAAATCCTTATTATAGCTTGCTTAGTATGCTCATAGCACAAAACGACATGATATCTTATTATGCTATTAATGATAAACCAGAGCAACATACATGTCTTCTTATATCACCCTGTGTAAAATAATTCCATCACATATCATATTATCAATATTAAGACTGCCTAAGAATATAAATGATACCGGCCATATATGTAACTGTAAAGTACATGTGACATCAGATTAGTTAATATAAAATAACTGAAGAAAACTTGTTTATTGTAGCAGCACTGGTGGAAGTGATGAAGTGGCACAAACGCAATATTTATCACAGTGTACACATTATAAGTTACGATTGTGCAGGAACATTTCTCAGTTAAATGGTATGTGTTGGAGAAAACAGTGCACCAAACAACAAAGAAAGGAATATATTTTGTTCCATCATGCTTTTCTCTTTTTTTTCTTCTTTTGAACTAGATCCCCAGTGTAGCCCAGAGGACACTTTATTTATGTCCCTGCAGCTCAGGGCCTACAAACCAATTCATCATGTTCCTGCCTTGCCTCATCTGCTGTAAACGAATGACCCCTCCTGCAACTTTCTGAAGTCTGTTTGCCATTATGTAGATTAATGCAATAAATACGCATATGTGTGTACATGTGTGTGTGAAAAAATGCATTTATGGAGTACATTGTGTTATGCTCCACAGCCAGAATCTGTAATTTAGCATTCAGTAAATACAAATGACTCTCCAATACTACAAGGAAATGTTGTGTCTGTGTTCTATTAAGAGTCATATCAATTTTTTACTTAAATGCTATAAAATAGATATTAGCTTACACTGTCTTTTGCACGCAATAATTCAAATCAGATTTATAGCTTCATGTTACATACATATTCCCACCATTCATACATGATGAGGTTACAAAGTCTGAAATAAAGCAGCTGACCTGGACTGCTTTCGGTCTCTTCTTTGATGATTTGCATTAGAGGCCAATTCTGTACAATTCCATGTCTTTGTATTTTACAGTTGAATGTGTTTTGTCAATAGGAATGTGAACAAAGACTAGAAGTTTCTGGAAAGGGTAAACAAAAGGACTGTGAACCAAATTCTGTAAAAAATATTTTTCACAATTAAATTAATATTGAGGGACAGTGTAATCACTTGATTTGCAGGTTCAATCATGTGACCTTTCCAGCAAGCACAGGAAAATTTTGACTATCACAGATAACCTCTCTGGCCTGAGTGGAATGAGCTGAGTTTGTAAGCATTTAACATGGAATTTAATATCTCCAGGATCAAGCTCACATTCTGAAGCTCTTTTATTTATTGGCTGGTAAGCAGTATGCTCATCTTTTCAACACAAACAAGCAAATGGGGTAGATTCCTGACAGTCTTCAATGTCTTAACAGTTTTAGTTTAAAAAGGCCCCAAGCAACAACAACAGAAAGAGTCCCAAAGAGGCTGTTTCTTAAAAATTTTTGCTTTTGAAGTCTTTCACATCTCTGCTTGGAACACAGTCACTAAGGTTTGATTCTGTAGATATTTTCCAATTCTGTATATATTTTCCATATGCAGTTTAATTCATTTGGTTAATAAAAAGCTAGAATAAAGTAATGAATTTATAGGAAAGAATGGCACAGCATGCTAATGAAATTGAGTTAAAGAAATGAAATAAGAACCCCTTAACAATTTCAGCTGCTTATGTCTGGTCCAGAAATTCAGTTCTTTGCTATCAGTTTTGATAAGCAGCCTTCCTCACCGATGAGGCTATAAGATGATAATGTCATTCAATAACCCTCACACCCTTTCCTGCTATTTGTCCAGTGCAGGAAACTAAGGGTTTTCTTGTCGTGTGGACACAGAGGAAATATCCAGCAACCAAATACTGACCCTTGCATGCAAACAGGTCCATATCCTCTTTCCGCCTGACAACTTCCTTCCTGCCTGCTAGGAACAGATCTACTCTTCATTTTTCCGGAGTTCTTTATACAGGCCACTCAGAAAGCCCTTGGGTAGGGACAAATATTTTATTAATGTAAACTTCATCTAACAACTGGATACTTAGGGCAGCCAGGCCCAAATTTACAGTAGAGAATTGTTTGCTTCTTTTAACCATACAACTGCTGCAGATGAGTCACTAAATGCCCTGTGCCAGGAACTAATACACAGAGTTTACTGAGATGTCTGGCCTTAGCTGAACAAAGACACATTTGCATTTCTGACATTTTGTAAAGGCTAAACTTAGGTCAGATTAATATTATTGGGTTTTTCCACAGAACACCACACCACACCACTAACAAGAAAGTGGAAGCCTTTTTCTGGCCATGAAGAATGGATTTTTGGTCTCCTGTCTGACTTCTCGAAAGACAGTCACTAAGACATAAACTGTCTCCTGAATTATGTTACTGATCAGTTAGCAAGCAACAAAACATTCAACAAACAGCTGACAGTTGATAACAGAGAAACAGTTTCACAGGGCTATACCTTATTTTCTGGGATTACCCATGTTATTTATTCTTTCCATGAAATCTTGATTTCAGAATGTAAAGTGAGAGCCCAGGCCCTGCTCATTTACCTGGGAAATGTCCTGTGGCACTAAACATACTTGTCGTTCTGTGCTGCTAAAAGAACCTCAGAAGTCAGTAACTAAGCTCTCAAGAAATTCCCCCTCAGTCAAGTGATTAGGTCTTTGTGTGATTGTGACGAGGCTACTTTTCACGCTAAAGTTAGTTCATTTACACTTAGCTTCAGAATTGTTAATTATACCACAACACACTGTACTGACACATTGCCATCAGAAAGCATCTTTTAGTGGAATTTGTATATTGGTACATCTCACTAGAAGATCACAGAATCATAAAATGGTTTGAGTTTGAAGGGGCCTTTAAAGATGGGACCAACTTCTTACATTTTCCCATTTATAACTTAAGAGTAATTGAGCAGTAGTCAGCAGCCATAAACTTCTGTGTACAGGCAGAACTGGGCCCCTTTGTATGAGAAGATAAATAGTGGAGTCCCTCATCATCCTGCAGTGTTGCACACATGCAGCAGGGCAGCTGTGAGCCACCTCTACCACAAGGGACTTCTGCAGTGTGTCCTGAAGTGTCTGGGAATATGTCCTTCTTTGGTAGGAGTATAGGACTACCAGTCTAAAAGAAACCCATATCATCACCAATAAATGCCAGGGGAGTTGGCAGGGGGAAGAGCACAAGAAAGAAAAGAATCAAAAGAGAGAAGGAAGTACCTTATACAAAATGAAGGCCATTCATTCATACTGAAATTTATTTTTACTATATTGCAAGTGTAGATGCTATACAATACGGATGATTAAAACATCAATAAATATATTTTATGAGATGATAAATAATTGTTAGAAACATTCTTTTAGTTGTATTTAACAAGCATTTCCAGTTGTTTTAATTTCATTGTGTAGATTAATTATATTTCTTCTTCTACAAATATTTATGAATGGAAGCTTAGTATAAAGTATGGTCTCCATTTTAAAGGACAGCAGCAAACTTTTATAAGTATATCCTTCTAGTACTCGCTGTGAATGTCTCTGATAGTTTAATCTAAACTTAGAAGACCTTATTCTGTATTGTATTATGACCAAATAATTAAAAAAATAATACAGAATAGTAACATATCGACTTTCATAAACCGGTTATCTATAAGATGAACAATTGGTATTAGAAATGAAATTATTAAAGTATTATACTTTAATTACTTGTATCAATTATTATTACTAAATCTCAGTAGTCTCAGAAATTTCAAAGTGAAACCGATGAGCAGTTCTGTATTATGGAGTTACCCAAAGGAAGGCTTTTTGCTTATACTTTTAATTTTAAAGACATTTAATATTACAGGTACCTGACAACCAGCTCCTTCAACCGCTTTCTGCTCTAGCATCTACATACCTATACCAAAGATCAGATGGGCTGTGTGTCAGCAAAACGTAAAAGCTTAATTTTTCCCAATGTGGCAATCATTTGAATGTTTTACTTTCCTTAACACTTCCTGACCTGTCACAGAGAGCGAGTGTGTGGTGGTCAGTCAGCTCCAGGCCACAGTGAGGCCTCTCCCCAACAGCCCTTCCCTGGAGAACGGCAGGGGCTCGCTGGAGATTAGGCCTGCCCCTGGCCTGCCTGCCACCCCTCTCCTGGGTGCACTCCTAGAACCCCATAATGACTCCATCTCTCCTTCTGCTTCTGACTAGAGCCCTTGTTTAGACCCTGGAGCTGGTTTATCCTCTCGCAGTGCAGGGGTCTGTTGATGGGCCCCTCTGCGTGCAGACCCTGCAGGTCGGAGCCCATGGATGAGGGCACATCCCGCCCCGGGGGCCACCCTTGGCTCCACATCCCTGACCATCCCTCTCAAACTAGAGTGGTTCTGCTTGTAAGTGAATGGAGGCATAAATGGATAAACAATGTCGTTTGGTGGATGAGGCCATTCAGCGGGACCAGAGCATGGCAAAACTGAAAACCAGTACTTTTCACTGGCATCTCTACAGCTAGGCTAGGGAAGTCACTACCAGAAGAAACTGATGGATTAAAAAAAAGAGAGGACATTTTTACAGATGATAAGAATATATGGCTGTAACGGCCCCCTACCCCCCCCCCCCAAAAAAAAAAAAAAGGGCAAAAAAAAAAGAGCAGCATTTAAATCAATTCTTCAGGGTTTAAAACAGCTTCTATATGAGATCTTAAGTCCTCCTGCTGCATAAAGCTTCCTTCGTATGAAAGATAAAACACTGCAAATAGCTTCTTGGACTGAACAGGCTCCATATCTGAGCTGGTTTAGCAATCACTGTGTTCAATGTTTTTTGGCAAATGCTTTCCTAAGAAGAACATAATGAAGGTTAAATTGCTTTTTTTCAGTTATGGCTGAATAATTTGAAATAGCCTCCCAGGTTAAAACACTACCTTTACATCAAGTTAACCTGCATTCCTTAGTGTGACAGCTATGGTGTTAAGTTCTGCACCGTGTACACTAGTATTGCAACCCTAATAATTCATGGTAGGCATTGTTGAAGTTGAGAAGTTGCACGTGAGATTTTGTTTGAAGTTCCTTTCCAGGTTCAAATATTCAAAAATGCTAACAGTATTTTTTTGCTAGAACAGAAGAATAGTACCATTGATTGGCCTATATACAACTTTCAGTTGTATATAATAATCTTCAATTCCTGTTTAAATTGCTTTTGAATTTAAATAGCTGTTGACTTTCACCGGTGAGGTGGTTTCATTTCAGCATTAAACTCTGGAGACTTCCAAGTAGAATGCAATGTGTATATACATCTATTAGTGCTCATCACTATCACTTCATCACTTATGTAGAGTAATAACAGTTAATATTTATGTTGGGGTTGTGCCTGGAGGAATCAGTCAGATGATGGCAACAGTAAAATAGTATAGATGGTAAGCACACAGCTGTTACTCAAACAAAGTGCAACTCAAATAACATTCAGAAATCTGTTGTTTTCATGATACCTCTATGCACTTCATGACAGTAAAAGAACAGAATTAATATGTATTTTGCTATTTATAAAGTAGAGCACTACAGTGGATAGAACAGAGATGCAATTCTCCCTTCTGTCAAGTTTGAAAGTATGCTCACAATTGTCAAAAGGCAACATACTTTGGGATTTAGTGGTGCTCAGGAGAAAATCTGTGATTTTTTTGTAGTAGGTTTTTTGCAGTAGGTTTTTTTGCAGTACGTTCCTTGTAATCAGAGAAAAAAAAAACAAAACAAATAATAAGTCCCAGTTCCTAATTTAGACTTAAAACTGCACCTACACTATCACTACATCTTAATGTTACATAAATATCACTTACTGGAAGAAGATAGATTACAGAAGGATTCTTTTCTGTAGTCTATATTATGCTGTAATTCTAAGTGTTATTATGAGCCTGGAAAACAAAAGAGTAAATTATTAGGTCTTACACAAGGATTAATCTATTTATAAGTGAAAATATTGCAAAAATAAATTGCTGCCTTGAAGTGAAAAATAAAATTCCCTTTGCAATTTTGTGTTTCAAAGCTTTCCTAGAACTGGAGATTGACAAGTCACAATTTCACTTTGTCTTTCTGATACTATTATTATTATTGGTTTTAATACACTTTGCATTGACATATGCCCCAAGTTAAGACAGTGCTTTTACAGAAGTTTGCTGTCTTTCTATTTGATCAAGCCCCAGTTGTCATCATAATTCTACCAAGCCCCAGTTGTCATCATAATTCTACCCTTATGTACATATTGTCTGCAAATATCGAAAATCTAATTTCTTAATTCAGACTCATTATTTCATCTTAAACAATTGATTCTTTCTGGCCTTCTCACATACATACTTGTCTCATGTATCAATAAAGAACATTTCTGTTAATTTCACTTAAAACATTTCACTTTCTCTGGTTACCTCACTAATTTTAATACTTCTGCAGGCTGACACATTGTGCTGTATTAGGCTAAAAGCTTTCTTGTTTTCAAGGACTTTGATGCTTCAGCATCCCTCTCCTTTTACCCACTGCAAATGCCCAAGACTGTTATTGCACTTCTGCAGTTCTTCCCCGAGGACTTAAGTTTTCAGTGATGGGACTTCCATTCCCCTCTCCTATTTTTTAATGAAAAAAAAAATTGAGAACTAAAAATACAGATCTTACACCCAGGTTGTCAAATAACATTAATTCTGCAGTTTGTACTTAGAGCGAGACTATCAAGACACATGGGTCTACCTATGTCTAGGTAGCATAAAAAGAAGTCTCTCCCAAACTGACTGAGGTATTAAGAATGAGCATTTATGTGTAAGAGAAGGTTGCCCATTTCTGTTCTGTACATAAGGGATCAATTTCTTTTACTAGGTATGTTAACCTGATTTCTTTCAACAAATTTCCCCTTCTTTAGGAAATAAGAAATAGAGTGGAAATAATTTTTTTATAATAGTAAAGTATGTACACTGTACACGGATATATAAAACTGACTGGAGCTTTGTGTATAATGTTTGTGTAACTATCAGTATCTTTTTCCTAAGAGTATCAAGCATATTGTGTCTGCAATAAGCTTCTCCTGTAAACCCAACAACTCACGCTAGCAGTGAATCAGAGCCTCAGAATGATTCATACAGTAGAATTTTCCAGGAGTGTCCAAAAATAATAATAAAGAATAAAATAAAGATTTTTTAAAATTCTCATTGGCAAACAGATGCATTTCAAGGATAAAGATAAGAATTTTTAATTCACCTTACTGAAAATAAATGTTAACTTCTGAATTGATTTGGTTTCTAATGATCAGTAAACAATCTTCATTCCTCTCAAACTGAAAGAAAATTAAGTTCTGAATTGCAGTGATAAAAAATTGATTTCTGGCACAGATGCAAAATTGTTTATTTTTATGGATGACATAATTAGATTCAACATCCACAAACAATGAGAATACAATTCAATACACTCTTTGTACTGCTTAGGTCATGAAGTAAATCATAAACATTAACTGAAACAAAACATTCCTTGGGTAAATCAAAGGAAGTACCACTGAAATAACACAAGCACCAGAAAAAAGCTTGGAGTCTTTCCACACTAATGTATGATTATGTGGAATAATGTCAAGAACTCAGTAGAATACTTGTCCAACTAGTGTTCTGGCCAATTTTCTTCTCTTAAAAATAATTAAATAGAACTGGAACAATTAACATTTAAGAAAATTCAGCACTTTAGAGGATTGAGTCCTTTATTCCTTGCAGAGTTTAGAGAGCTTTTAGAGATTATCAGAGGTGACAGAAAATTCCTTACAATCATTATTAACTGAGTGTTATATGGTGATACAACCTATTGAACTGCCAGAAAAGAAGAGCAGACCTGTAGGGCTCATCAGTAATACTAGAGAAGTGAAGGCCTGCCATCGGCTTCTGTGCAGAAAATGGTACTGGCACTATGTTGTTTCTTTCCAGCTGCGGAAGCTGGAATCAAAGTTATGTATGGCCTGTCTGCTTTTTTGTTCAGCCAGCATGTTAACTGTATCTCCTCAACAGCTACCATCAGCTTTAAGGCATGACTTTCAACTGGTTGGTCTCTTATCAGAATCAGTTTTGGACAGACATCACTACTGTTTACTTCTACTTTCTGGTAGTGAGAAGAGATGGTTTGGGATAGCAAAGGATATGATTAAGGTTCACATTTGGTGGCATGGACCACCTTTGTATGAACTACTATCAGCTATGTAAAAGAGAAGGGACAGAAGCCTTGAAGGTGACACAATCAATCATCCTTCTATGCTCTTGCTGTTAATTTGATGGTATGAATACAATGGAACCTGATCGGTGTGAGAAGATCTGTACTTCCATCTGTCACTTCATTCCTGGCTGTTGGGACATCTTATTCACAAGAACCATAAGCTCTGGAAGCAGCATTACCCACTAAATATGTTTGTTTTAATTTTCGATGAAAGTGTCTCCAACTGCCTAAACAGCCTGATGCTAAACCATTCATGACTTACTGCTGTCCTAGCTGTCAGGATAAGCAGGAGTAGCCTTCAGTGCCATTACAGAAACCCACAAAGATAAAACCTATGTTCTTAAGCATGTAAGTGAATGAACATGGCTGGTTGAAAAGTTTTTAGACATAGGGTAGAATGCAGTCAGAAATAAAGCTACCTATGTCTGCTCA
The DNA here is from genome assembly GCA_011057875.1 of Pterocles orientalis. Classification (NCBI taxonomy): domain Eukaryota; kingdom Metazoa; phylum Chordata; class Aves; order Pterocliformes; family Pteroclidae; genus Pterocles; species Pterocles orientalis. The sequence goes on along the minus strand of WKFP01014983.1, from coordinate 399,395 downwards.
CCTTCCACATCAGCATGGTCCTGAAGGGGTTTGTTAATCACTAGAAGGATTCTTCAGAAGAACCACACTTTTAGGCATGAGATTTATTACCCAGTAGGAGCCTTCTATATGCAAAGATTTCTTTCACCTACACTCCCTCTCAAGGACATCTGATGAAGGAATGACAATTTTAATCTGCTATAAGCATTTCAAAGGAATCAAAGAGAAAAGACATGTCAATGGGAAACGGCTAAAGTAATGTCCCTGCAGCTTTTAGAAGGGTAATGTTTGCCAGTTACATATACCAAAAAAAAGTAGTGTTTGGTTTGTGTCCTTTTGTTGATTACTTGCATCATTCAGAGAGATTTGAATGAATCTGGTCTGTTGTATTCAAAAAATGTTAATTCATCCTTACTATGCAGTGTTTAAGCAACAAACTGCTACAGTTTGTTTCTTTGTCAATAATTTAATACATTATAAAACAAAAATTAATATTTAGCTTAGTATGTCAGAGGTTCCCAGAAAAAGCTTGAAAAATAAATAGTGCAAAAGCACCAGGAACTTTCTTTAGAAAATGTATTTCTTCTGTCTCTTGGTAGAGAAAAAAATCAGTATGATTTGTTCTTCTGAGAGTCCTACATGCATAATAAACACTTCCTTTACTAATACATCAAGTCACTTATCTTTCAGCATGATAGGAGTCACAGATTACTTTTGCTAACTCTGTTAAACCTATAAATCTAAAATAAGTACTGCTGGAAACTGAACTATTGCGTTAGCTTTTCTTTAGCTGTGAGTGAGGCAGCTGCTGCCCTGGCAGCCACCGTGCAGTAGCACCGCACACCAAGTGTAAGAGTTTCCAAGAGAGCCTGGAATGTTCATTGCGATCATGCAAGTTCAAGCTTCAGGAACCAGCCAGATAGATCATTTCTTCTCAATCTTCTGAGAGTGCATTTCAAGAGACACTGAGAACTGAGTTCTTTGGAACTCATTTTTGTGTCGTTACTCTTTATTCTTTCTCAGTGAAAATCCATAATCTGTAATAACAGAGATTGACTTAACTGGACAGCGAAATAAACAATTGTTCATTGTTAAACATGTTTGTTTAATATTTGTTAAAATATGGTATTCAGGATTTCAGTTTCTAGAATAAACAAATAATCTCTTTATGTCTAAAACTATATACAAATTCATAGCCAATAAAATTTTTACCTGTTTAATAATCACATATGTAATTTCTGCTTCAATTTTATGTTTAAATACAGCAAGTTTTTTTCAAGTAAACATTTCATAAGAACCTTTCAGACATACACTAAAGTACATGTCACAGCCGGACTAACATAATGGAGTGCTATGAACTATTAAATTAATGAGTCATGTACTGAGGAAGAGGTACATTAAAGGCTAACACACTTTCTGATATGCAGGCATGCATTACTGTGTTTCTTTAGATGTTCTGGCACATGGAAAGACAACATCTGTACAACAATCTTCACATGTAACATACTTGTCTTTGGGCATGGAAAGACTGACACCTACATCACTACAATTTCTGGTTTAGGCCCAAAATTTATACAAATAATGAAGAAACTTAACCACTAGGGAGTCGGTCTAAATGGCTGGATGAAAATTTAAGTTATTCTAAGCTTTCATGCTTAAATGAGAAGAGGAATGGAGCTGTGAAAGGAGAAGAAAATAACAGAAAGAGTACAAAAATAAGTAAAGCTGAGGACTTAAACTTATTGTGTGTTTTGCTTTTCATTTTACTACACACATATCCTTCTGGTTCCATGACATCCAAACCACATGAGTTATCATTCACTTTCTTTGATTTATTGATGAGCTAATGACAGCATCAGTTTCATTTTCTCTGCATATGGACAAAGATGCATAAAGTTCTCTGCAACATACAGAACTGGTGTCTGATCCTTAAATTTATTTATTGAAACAGTGACAACAGTATTGATTCTTACTGATGAGTTTATTTTCACTAAAGTAATGAGAGAAGAAAAGCCAAATATGTGCAGGTTTGGGATCATCCACCATAGCATGTTCACATCCAAGCTGATTTGAAGTAATTAATGGATGGGTGAATACATGTTGGATGAAGGAAGAAAAACACAGACACAAAGTATGTATATTCTTACCCTACAGAACTGAACATTTCTAGGAATTGTTATGATCTGCCACATACATAGTGCACTTTAAACATTTTCATCTCCACATTTCTCAATGCTATATTTTCCTACTGCTAATATATGCTATGGCAGACTTGTATAGTGCAAAGAATAAAAAAATACATAAATACTGAAGAGTCTGTAATCTATCTAATCACAGCTCAGTTGTTCATCTGTAAGGCATCACTGTTGAGAAGGGTGATGAAAGAAGGATTCATGTGTTAAGACATATTATTGGGAATCCAAGGATCTGGCTTCTCCTCTTATTTCTTCCAAAGATTTCATGCTCAATCTTCAGCATATCATTTTGGGTTTGACTCAGTGTGAAAGATAATGACAGTCTTTATTTCTTGGTATTAGAAGTTCTGTGTAATGGACATGGGTAATGGTGATGAAATTGTACCAAGGAGCTGTTATGCATTTGTTGTGATGTGCTTTGATATCCCCAGATGTCAGAAAGTATAGAGATGTAATGTATTTGTTACTGGTGTTTTGTCCCCAGTTTTATCATCTGCTAATGGACATGTGTCTTAAGAAAGGCTTTGAAGGATTATAGTGAGAATACCTGTAGGAAAAAAACCTGCTAGCTCTCAGCATATTTCTGATACCTGAAACACTTCTTAGACACTCAAGATTATTTATCATTCCAATATTTTAATTTTATGAAAGAAGTTTCACAAAGAAAAAAACCTGACACTTTATTTCATTGTCAGTTTTTGGTAGAAACACTGTGGTGTGATATACTGCATAAATATCTAATATTAAATAGATAATTGAAACTTATCAACTCTATGGTAGCATTCATATTCTTTCTACATGCATAGGAAACAATATGATGATCATTCATGGAGCAGAAGAAAGTGGAAAATGTCCATAATGTTTCCACTCTTTCTATTTTGAAACTAGAGTAAGAAAATCCTCTATTTCTATGGTGCTGCATCAAGAACTCCTAAAAAATTAGATGGAGAAAAAAATGTACAAATGGAAATGCTATTATCACCCCTCTTATAAGGTCTCATACACAGTTCCATTTGTAAAACAAAATGAAGGAAAAAACTGTATAAAAAGAATGAATTCATAACTCTTAAAATTTAAAAAATACATTTTCAAAACAAATAATGAAACATATATCTCAATTAAGATTAAATACATTGCTTTATTATGTCATCAAAGCCAAATTCTCTCATGAAAAATTACTTTAAAGCAAAGATGCACTTTTTTGGTAAGAAAATTGGCTGAAGAAACTGTTCATGTACACTTACTTAAGGTGTAAATAACAGTATGGAACTTTACTGTTACTGCAGTTAGTAGAAATATTTACTTTGATGAGAACAATCAACATTAGACCAGGATTCAAGGCTTCAAAAGCCCCATTCTTATTATCTGGCTCCATTCTTAATTTAAAATATTGTTTTGGAGAATCTAGTTTTTCCATCCAAATAAATTAGGCTGACATAACTACGATATCCCAAACTTCTGTGAGAAATCAGCAACCAAAACTCCTCTTAAATATGTGAAAGGAATATTGTGAAAGTTATGCGTGGCTACTGTTGACTCGCTGCATAAAACTGTCTTGCACATGGGTTTTCCACACATGAAACGGCAGCATAAAACACAACATTATGAGAAACCTTCTGACAAATTGATTAACAACCTTGAGCTGCTGAAGTTCAGCTGAGTGAGCAATTAAACATTCCAAACAGCAATGAACCTTCAGAGATAATTTATGATAATTTTATGCACAAGAGCTCAGTGGCTTTTTAATTTGATAGAATGTTAGTAGCATAGATTTCTAACAAGGGAGTTTCAGTGCTCCATACATCACTGAGATTACTTAAACATTTCAAATGTGGTTGATGAATGAAGTTTCCATAGATGTGAGGAGATACAGAAGGTGTCAGAAGGTTGAGATTATTCATCATATCAATTATTGAAAGTGGATGCACTGACATCATACTCCCAGCTCATATATTATAGCTCTTATAAAGACAGAACAGAAATAACAGACTTGGTGGACTGCAGAACTGCCAGGATATCTAACTTCTTCTTTCTCTTATTCCAGCATTGTCCTGTCACCACACAATGTTAGCACTTCCAGATGTTTCTTTGAATATCATTCATAACATATAAGCAGAACAAGACCCTTTGGATATAATCATCTAATACCTGGAAAACTTCCCATGTAGATCAAGAGATAAAAAGGCAGGGTTAGATAAAATAATGTGAGTCTAAGCTCACTTTGCCAGAAATGCAAATACTGTGTCATTTTTGCTGAGGGAGAGCAGGTTTCCCTACATTCTTCCACATAATTTTTTGCCTTTTTGTTGTTTTCATAAAACTGTATAGGGTACTACATTCAAACAAGTCAAATATTTTTAATTCCTAGAATATTTCCTCTTCATTCTTTTCTTTCTTGTTTTGGCAAGTAAAATGCAATGTTTTAATCTTGGGCTTCTGATACACTCCTGACAGTTTGAAATACACCAAGCTAAACTAAAGTAAACAACGTAAAGGGGCCTTCTTTATTATATGAACAAAGATAGATTCTCTGCTTTGAACAGAATACTGAAGCATTCAGATACCACACTTTTAAGTGAACAGCCAGTTGGTGAGCTTTCAATTGTTTTTAACACTACTATAATGATTCTGACAATAAGTCATCATTTAACATATCCAAACAGTTACCCTTTCATGCATGCAAAGAATAGAATGCTGGAAAATGGAGGCTAAAGATGGGCAAAAATGTTTCTAGGAGCCGGATGGCAGCCTGTTACTTAAGCTTCTACAAGTGAGAGATCACTTCATTCATGTAAAGCACTATTAGTCAAAATACTCAAAGCTCAGGAACTATGCAGACAGCTTGCAGAGTGATAGATAGGAGAGTGGGAGTGTTTGCACACACCTTATGTCTTCAAATTCTACTTCAGACTAGAACTATTAGTCTTAGGTTAATGAAAAGAGTTGTCTGACCCTTTGTGTGTCTTCAATATTAGTGTTTCAAGAGCTGACTCCTGCACAGCTCCAAATGCAGTATCAACACCTGACAACATAATTGAAAGTCTTCCACCCTTGAAGAGTGGAGTCAACATCAGCAGAAGAATCACAGAAACTGATAAGAAAATAAGTTCCATCAAATGGTGATATTGGATCTCCCACTAGACATTACTGAACAAAGGCAACAGAGTTGGCAAGTGGCTTCCATGCTTGCCTAAAGACAAGTAGGTCTGAACCTGTGACATTGAGGTTCTCTTCCTTGAAAAGCTTACTTCAGCTGAGTCAAGAGTTAGTTTCACTTCAGTCTAAACAAAGAGAATCATTTTTCCAAAAGGATATCAAAATAGGTCCAAACACTGGCCATAGAGGAAAATTCCCTGGACAGAAAAAGAAAGAACTCCAAATTGTGTGAGCAAAAATAAATTGTCAAAAAACCCACAACGTCGAAAACTTGACCCCATTAAAAGGATAAAAAAGTGGATTTGTTTCACCTAGAGAATGGATTGAAACACTCCTCAAACACAAAAGGTTAGAATTATATTATTGTAACCTCTAGTACATTGCTCCAAAATTAACTATTAAAAAGCAAAGAAAAACATTCTAACTACAATGTGAATTTACTCATGGAACAAGGTACCTGAAAGCCAGCTGTTGAGAAATTTCTGTTATTAGAGTCTTTTACCACAATGCTACTTGAATAACTTTCATAAATGGAAAGAATATCTTCAACCCTCTCTCAGAACTGGGTACTGATCTATGTAATTCTTCATGGCCTGTGTCCTTTGTCTCAATTTATTGGTACATAATACATAGCTAAAGCTGAGAACAATAAGTATTATGCAATTTCAAATAAGATACTGCAAAGCTAAACAATTTACTTTCTTATGCACTCTTAATCATTCTGGTGGCTTGCACAACCTTGTGACCTCAGTTTTTCTGGATTATCAAAACAGCACTTGCTTGACTCCTCAGGAAGTGGTCAAACTGGTAGGTAGGGAGGAAGCAAAAACTGAGGTGATCTAAACGTCCTCCTTTCTAGGAATCTCTGGTTCTCCTAACTCTTTTTTCCAAAATAGTCTCTGACTTTTTTTTTTTTTTTTTTTTACTCAAAAGAGTCAAATTTTGTAAGAAGACTGGACATGGATGTAAAATACTCGCATCTACAAAGTTATATACCACAGTTCATGTCCTCCTCAGTCCCATGCTCACAAAGCTCCGGGACAATGCCTCCTGGAATTCAAAACAGTCAAAGTAGCAGTAACTCCAGAATCCATATAGGCTTTGCACCTCTGTCGTGGGTTAAGCAGAGCAGAGTTAATTATTTTTTCCCTTTTCCCTTCTCTTCATAAATAGCTAGGAAAAGCTATGTTTTGGATTCCTGCTCAGGAGAGAATTGATAAGAGAAGAACGTTTATAGTTATTGCTAGGATGTTGCTATTTGTTCTCAAGGACATACATTCAGCCTTTTGGGGGGGAAGAGACAGTCTGGCTTCTAGCCTGGGATTTGCTTTTAGGTAAAGATTGAGAAGCAGACTGACCAATTATTCCATCCCATGCATGTCATACCCAGTATATAGAAGAAGACTCTTCGAGGAGAGCAGGGCTTTTCACTCTCCCAAGGCCTTTCCCCCCCGCTCCCCCCACGGTCACCGTTAGCTCTCGGCCCGGGACACTCGTTTATCTCTGTTCCGTGAGTTTTGGCATCCTCCCTCTCCCGGAGGATCGTTAGCTGTTTTTTTTTCCTGCTTCGGTCAGCTCCCGGGTTGGGATGCTTGGGCTGTTATCTCCGTTCTGTGAGTGCCTCCGGGAGCGGTGCACCCCCTTTTCCCCCCTTTCCCCCCCTTTTTGGGGGAATCGTCTGTGCGGTTTCTGGGGATTATTAGCTGGCAACAGGCCGAGCCTTTTCGGGGGGGGGCAGTATCATTGTCAACAGGCCGAGCCTTTTTCGGGGGGCCAGCATAATTGTGTATCACCTATTCTCTCCCTCCTTCGGGGCCACTGGCTGGGAGTGGGCTGGGCCTTTGGCCATCAGGTGGGGAGGGGCAGTATCACTGTGTATCACATTGCATCTTTGTATATAGTATTATTTCCAATATTATTGTAGTTTAGTAATTAAATTGTCCTTATCTCAACCCACGAGTCCTCTTTGCCATTTACCTCTTTAATTCTTCCCCCTATCATTGGGTGGGGGCAAGGACTGTGTGAGCGGGTGTGTGTGGTTCGGCCCCCAGCCAAGGGCCAACCCATCACAACCTCTCATTTTAATGCACTCAAATAATAGTACCTGAAAGAAAAAAATGGTTCACCTGACAGCCTGCTGCCACAGGAACATTAGGACAACATTTTTAGTCAAGTTCCACAAGTTCAGTTGGTTAGTCTTGATGAAATTTCTCTCAGTTACCCAGAAAAAGATTAAAAAATGGTCTCTCTTTAAAACATTAGAATATAACGGGTATCTCTAAGACTTTCTCTGTGTGAAATTAAGGGAGACTTTTTTTCCCTTTTTTTTTTTTTTTGAGCTGAAACAATATGTATGGAGAAACAGCACTTAAAATCTTTTTTCTTCAAAATTAATTAAAACAAAGTTATTAAGAAAATTATAGGAAAAGTGCAATTGTCATCTGAAAATGTGTCCTGACAAATCTGGAGAATAAATTAAATCTCTAATAGAGAAATGTTATTCCTGCTTTCAGTGGAAGTGTCAATTCAGCCTTACTTACAGAGACTCTCCTAATGTTTCCATAATGTGCCAATTGATGTTCAAAAGCACAATTCAAGACATGATATACAAAACAATATCTCTCTTGAAGAGAGATATACGAAACAATTCTGAAGGCCCATTTTAGTACTATATGGTAATGAAAACGAAATATTAATAATTCAGTCAACTGTACTATAGATATGAAAAGCAGCGCATACCTAAAACTTGTACCTATAATACTCTTTTGACACTAATATTACAGTTTTGGCAGCTACTTTTGTTATTTTTCAGGCAAAGCTGGCAACACCTCAAAGCCATGGAAACATTGGGCAAATTCCAGCAGCCCTTTCTTAGGAAAAATGTCTAATTAAATACAAGATTTAACCTACTTCTTAATAGTATAAAAATGGATGACCTAGATGAATGGAGTATCTTAAACTTCCTGCAAAATAGGACAGTCTTCTTGTTTGTGCTATTTAATGTTTTGATTTCCCATTCATTGCTGAGACTGTAATGAACATCAGTTACTGCATAGTGGCTCAACTCCAACATAAATCATTTAACCTCCCCCTCTTTATTGATTTATATTAGCATTTATAGATGGCACTCACTGTCTTTATAGAGCCTGGGATCTCACAGTAATTAAGTTCAAATTCAAAATAAACAACAATATCCAATATGGGTTGTTGAAATGTCCTGCAAGGTTTCTTGCCTAATAGCTACATTCAGTTTAGACCTCACCTCATTGCCACTCTAAAAATTATAACTAGACAAACCAAATGAAACCAAACAAATAATCAGACCAAAAAAGAACAGCAGGGAAGGCATATATTCAGTCTTGAAATGACTATGGATGTGTTTGTCAAAAACATAGTGTCAATATTGTATCAGTATCTTTTTTTTTTTTTTGCAGTGGTATTGTATGTAAAACTGTCTAGCTCAGCTGTATCTTTCTCCTGAAAATATTTTAATCATAAGTTTATTTTCTTATCTACAAGTCCTCCAATGCTTTTGGATGCACAGTAAATTATTCTTTTCTGTTGCTCTCAGGAGACAAATTTATACCTTACTTACAGTACATTCATGTAATTCTCAATTAATTCTGTTGATTTAAGACCACAACTACTTTTAATGGTAAATGGTAAGCATTGTGTACAGTAGTATAACTATGGACTGCTATGAGAAAACTTTTTTCCAAGCCATGAATGACAACTTCACATGCTGCAGGAACAGTAATCAGGACTATAGTTGTTCTTTGTTAATTGGATCTCTGCTAAATTATTTTTCTTCTTTCATAAGAATTATCATGAGATAAGTACCATAAATATTATTTAAAACATTATATATACTACAGAATTATAATTATAGACTCATTAGAAATATTATTTTTTAAATGATCCTCAAGAGCATTTTTCTAACTCACACAGAACATTCACCAAGTTAATTCAAATTGGAATCCTTCACATCCCTGAAGCCTTTCAATGAAGACTCTCTAATTTAAATTGAAAATCTCACCTGGATGTATCTTGACAGTTTAAAAAAAATGTGGGAAGAAACCACTAACTGTGCAGCTAAGCTTTAAAATGCTTCTCTAAAAATAATATGATATATGACTCTCCTGCCCATAAACCTAGCCCAAGCCCTAAGCCTGGCCAGAGATTTCTGTCAAGGCACATGCTGAAGCCACAGTCAGAAATACTAAGCGGGAAAGAGTTCCCATATCAGCCCACAGTGCTGGTATGGCTTGGCAACCTCTTTGCAGGCCCACTCTTTTCATGGGTGTCATATCGTTTGCTCCCCATATAGCCCTAATCCTATGTCTAATCTTAAATGTGGTGGACGCTTCTGCAGCAGGACATGCTGAAGCCCCCTGTGAAGAGGATGCAAGTAAGAAAATTCTCACAGAAGCCCTCACTTTTCTTCCTTGATTGTTCGCAGCACAGCACTTCCTATGGGTCTTATATCGCTGTCAGGATATAACAATAAAGGCAGTTGCCAGTTAATAAGGGAAGGGGACTTCGGGAGCCAACATCCCAACATGGCAGGCAGAAGCTATGGACTCACCACCAAAAAAGGCTCAGGCCTGCCATACCTGAACAAGCCAGGAAGCCAGCCCGTGGGTCAGGATCCAGACCAAGAGGGCACAAGCCCAGGCACAGTCACGGCTGCAAAGGAGCTGCAACACAGTCCGGGCATAACCCAAGTGCGAGAGCCTCTGCTTAACACAGCCACAAGAACTCCTGCTGCAGCTTCTTCCAGCTCTTCCTTGAGAACTCCAAGGCCAGCTGAGGCTTCTCAAACAGATCTCACCTGTCAGAGCTATTGTCACAGGAGGAGGGAGGATTGTTCTAACTGACCCTAAGCCTTGCTGGAAACTTCTGCCATGGGATGTATTAGAGCCCCAGGGGAAAATGTGAGAAAGGAAGACTTCTCAGAGCAGCCCATGCTTTGCTTTGACAGTCTCCTAGGAGCTCTGTGCTTTCCAAGGGCACCAGCTTTCTCCCTCTTCCTACCCTAATCTTAAGCCTAAACCTGGTCTCAGATGTTTTAGTACATTTAGTACATAAGCTCTTCAGAAGGAAGAGGCAAGGAAGAAGAGGAGGTGGGGTGACTCTATATGTTAGGGAGTGTTTTGATTGTATAGAAATCAAGGATTATGATGATAAGTTTGAATGCTTACAGGTAAGAATGAGGGGAAAAGCTAACAAGGCTGATATCCTGTTGGGAGTGTGTTACAGGACACTCTCCCAGCAGGAGGAAGCAGATGAGGCATTCTATAAGCAGCTGGCAGAAGTCTCGCGATTGCTCCCCTTTGTTCTTGTGGGAGACTTCAACTTGCCAGACATCTGCTGAAAATACAACACAGCAGAAAGGAAACAGTCTAGGAGATTCTTGGAGTGCGTGGAAGATAACTTCCTGACACAGCTGGTAAGCGAGCCTTCACAGAGAAGGACTGGTGGGAGATGTGGTGGTTGGAGGATGTCTTGGGCGTAGTGACCATGAAATGATAGAGTTCTCAATCCTTGGTGAAGTAAGGAGAGGTGCCAGCAAAACCACTAACATGGACTTCTGAAGGGCAGATTTAGGCTGGTTGGGAGAGTCACTTGGGAGACTGTCCTGAAGGGCAAGGGGGCCCAAGAAGGCTGGACATTCCTCAAGAGGGTGGTTTTAAAAGCACAGGAACAGGCTGTCCCCATCTGTAGAAAGTCAAAGTAACAGAGAAGATGACCAGGCTGGCTAAACAAAGAGCTTTTCCTGGGACTCAGGGAAAAAAAGGAGAGTCTACCACCTCTGGAAGAAGGGTCAGGCAACCCAAAAAGAGTACAGGGATCTTGCCTGGTGTGGGTTGACAGCTGGACTTGATGATCCTTGAGGTCTTTTCCAACCTTAATGATGCTATGATTCTATGATTTTTCATTAAGTCTTTGTCCTAGTCCTTGAAATGTAACTATGTTTTTTAAAAAATAGCACAAAAATGAAAGACTCTAGTTTTCCTTACCTACATTATCTTTTATTACTGTTTTAAATGAAATGTTATCTATGTATATTGTATATGTATGTCATGTGTAAGCTTTATTTCCTAGTAGGTTATACTGTGTATGCATGTGGTATAGAGTTTTCTTTATGAGGGCTCAGATCTCAGAATAACACAAATTTTCTGCTGTGATTCAGTAGTTTCATGTAAAGGGCATAATATTGATCTGATTATTTTTAACTGCTTCTGCACAATAATGAGGTAGTTAGTGTAAAATACTTGTATAATTGTATAAACCAAAGCTATATTTGGATTTTGTAACCTCTATTTACACTTCATTTTAGGTTTACAGGTTTGTCTTTATCATGATGCTTCTTTAATCATCTATTCTAATTATCTTACTTAGCATTGTAAATCATTTCCAACCGACAAGTTATTCTGTTTTTTACTCCAGGAAGAGGGGACATAAATCTGATCCAAAGCCATGGGAGTTAAATGAAAAATCCAGATTAGGACCAATTAAAAATTATCATTTAACTTTGTCACTATTTTTGCAATGCTGCAGATTGATCCCTAACCATTCTCCTGGACATTTTTGATACACCATGTAGAGGAATTGAATTGTGCTGTCTAATTGCTGTTGGTTTACTAAGTGACAAGGCATTGTTTCTGTGATAAGTATTCTGACAGAATAAAACTGTTAACATTTTTTACAAATACTTCTCTGAATTTTATATTTAATTTCAGCAAGCATTAATGCCCGTGAAGCTTGATTGCCTCCGTGTCTGCAGAAATTAGCACAAAAGAACTGTGAATATTTCTGAATCCAGCTCATTTTAGAACCAGCATGAATAAAGTACAGATAGCTTTTTGTACTACCAATCTATCTCTAAATATTATGATTTTTTTTTTTATTTTTCAGCAAGAACTGGCACCCGGCTACAGATTTACAGCCTCAAGCAGCATTGTTTCTATTTTGAAATCCTGGTTAAACACCTTAAACACCTGAGTAGTCTTACTCAGATTGATAATTCAACTGACTTCACTTTGAGCTCAGAAGGACCATTATTCTGAGTAAAGTTGCTCAAGTATAAGCACTTGCAAGACTGAGCCTTCCATTTGTTGTTCTGAAACAGTTAAGTTTTTTATTTTACCTTAGAAATGCTAAAGGCAAATTCAGTGAATTTTCAATCAAAGTTTAAGAAAATGGCTTTGTTCTTTCATTTAACAAATAGATGTACTTTATAACACATGTCTAATGAATTTTGTAATGTATTTTTATATGGAACATATATAGAAAACTAGAAAAATATAGAATAATTACTAAGATTATTGATCAGAGAACACCAGAAACCTTCAAAGCATTTTTTTGAAAATGCTGGTGAATACATGGAACAAAGCGTATGATTTTCTATCACATACTCCTGATGTGAAGGAAAAGAAAAATACATGGATATCAGTAACAAAACATCTATTAAGCTCACTTGTTTCAGGATCAAGTCCAAAATAGCGAAAGTTTAATTAAAAAAAATGCGCAAGAGGGTTGGTTTTCTTTATTTGGGATGCCTGACAGAGCAGTCAAGAAGAAAAAAGCGACAGCCCGAAGACAAAAAAAAAAGTCAAACTATTTCTCATATAGAATCATAGAATCATAGAATCATAGAATGGCCTGGGTTGAAAAGGACCATATCGATCATCTAGTTTCAACCCCCCTGCCATATGCAGGGCCGCCAACCACTAGGCCAGGCTGCTCAGAGCCACATCCAGCCTGGCCTTGAATGCCTCCAGGGATGGGGCATCCACGACCTCCCTGGGCAACCTGTTCCAGTGTGCCACCACCCTTTGGGTGAAAAACTTTCTCCTAATCTCTAACCTAAACCTCCCCTGTCTTAGTTAAAAACCATTCCCCCTTGTCCTATCACTATCCACCCTTGTAAACAGTCGCTCCCCCTCCTGTTTATACGCTCCCTTCAAGTACTGGAAGGCCGCAATGAGGTCTCCCCGGAGCCTTCTCTTCTGCAAGCTAAACAAGCCCAGTTCCCTCAACCTTTCCTCATAGGAGAGGTGCTCCAGCCCTCTGATCATCTTAGTGGCCCTCCTCTGAACCCTTTCCAAGACCTCCATGTCCTTCCTGTGCTGGGGGCCCCAGGCCTGGACACAGTACTCCAGATGGGGCCTCACAAGAGCCGAGTAGAGGGGCACAATCACCTCCCTCTCCCTGCTGGCCACCCCTTTTTTTAATGCAGCCCAAAACACAGTTGGCTTTGCGGGCTGCAAGCACGCACTGCTGGCTCATATCCAGCTTCTCGTCCACCAGGACCCCCAAGTCCTTCTCCGCAGGGCTGCTCTCAAGGAGATCTTCCCCCAGTTTGTATAAATACCTGGGGTTGCCCCGACCCAGGTATATGTTAGTAAACAGAGTGATTTCAGAATGTACCTTACAGAGGATGAAGGGAGAAATGGTATGAAGGACTTCCAGAAAGAAAAAACCCAAACGGTAAACAGACATTAAGGACACCTTCCTTCAGTCCCTGCTATGAGAATTTGAGACATGAACAGAAGTTTACAGACAAATTTCAAAAATATTTCATTACCACACACATATCCAGACCTCTCTTTCAGAGAAGACATTGACATCAGCAGTAAAACCACATCTCTTAGTAATACACTAATTATTTTTCATAGTGTGTTTCTATTGTGGAATCCTTATTGCCTGCGTTCAGCTGACTTCTCAGTGTGAGATGCACAAGCTGAGACTCAGACCCCAAAAAGGTACCTGTTTGGAAGACATCCATACAGTGGTTACCATGGGAACAGACACACGTGAAAGCTCTCAGAAGAGCTTTTTCCTCACATATTCATTATTTCTGCTCAAGATGTTGGCTTGTATGTATATATAGGTTGAGGCTACAAACTTTATCAAACTACAGCTGCAGTTTCAATTCTGACTTTTATTCTTTTCTGCTTTCCAGCAGTTTATGATGAACATTTGCTGATGAATGGAGAGACTGGTATCTGGCAGAGCATGCTGCTCCACTAGAAATATACAAATCTTTGCTGAAACTTTACAGATCATTTACATGAACTTCTGAAGAAGGAAAAATATTTATACTACTAGTGAAGAGATGCCTATGTACAACTGCACATGGAGAACGTCCTAAATAAGAAACCCCAGACTGAATCTTCTCAAACTTTTTGACTTAATATACACCTAGAAACATGATTAATATACATAGCCATACTAGAACTTACATTATTACTAGTTAGAGTAGAAGTACTTTATAATAGTTAAGTATTAACAACCCTGTTTTTCAAGCACAGAAAATGACCCCAAATATGTAATAAAAGTTATGTTACTTGAAGTCTCCTCATTTTGGAATCATCCTTATTTGGAAGCAATTTTGAATGTTATAAATTGCGGCCTTATTACAGAAAATATTTTTAATTCGTGCAGATATCATAAAGCAGTCTGTTTAAAATATTGGATTGTACATCTTATCACGTATTAATATTAGCATAATCAGGTATTATGGAATAGAAGAAATGTGTTTATTATGGTCCATCAAAAGCCCAGTTAGGTACAAATTTGGAAGGTCACATTTTTCATTTAGGCCCCTTACAGTTCTTCTTTCAACTTAGTTCATGCTAGATTGGTCAGACATGATTATGCTCTTCATTACATTTTACACAGACATAGTTATTTCATTTTCACTGGTATAATAACTGGTCTAGGAGCAAACCTAAAGGACATTGTATTTATTTGGTGATCTTACCAGCGTCCTCAGTGAGTGAAGAAATAGTTTACATGATACCTATTCCTTCTGTTTCATACCCCTAGCAGAAATAATACCTTGAGACACCTGTGGCCTTTTCAGCTTTGGAAGGGACTTGTATTTACATTTCAGAACCAGAATCAGAAGGGTTTTGTGTGCCTTCACCTCTGGGATGCTGACACTGGTCGCTGATGGTGCTAGTAGACCCCATCCTATGTGGGACATAAAAACATTATCTCCCACCGATTTTCATATAAGACCACTGGGGGCGTAAACCAGGACCTGTTGTATTCATGGAAAAGTTCCTGCATTTTAGCTAGCTTTGACAGGTTTTCTACTTCTGCAGTTTCTACTAACTCATTACACTAACCAGTGTGCATTTTTTTCTGTCAGTACAGGTGAAAATACAGAAAAAGGAATATTGTTTTCCTTATAACTTTGCTTTGAATTCCTAATTATCTCCCTGTCTCCTATCAATTTTTTTTAAGTATTCACCACTAAGTGGTAAACCTGGCCTCTACAGTGTTTCTGCTCTATTTTCCAGCACAGCAACCAAGCCACTGTGCAGTAAGGCTAAATGTGAAGGATGGGTAATAATTTGTCACGGTTTCAAGCAGAATTCAGGGACATTTCAAAATGTTTTTTGTAATTTGGGCTCCAACTTTAAAATGTGATGTATAATTGACATTTTGATACTTCGAGGCCATGGTGTATTCTCACACTTCCATGAAAAAAAAAACAACTTGCTGACACAATCAGGAAACAGATGGTGACAAAGATCTTGTATTTAATATGCCAATCATTACGCTTTACTTGCATATTATCATCTCATTCATGAGGCCACTATATGAAGGAATGTTGCTATGCCTCTGCAAATCAATCAAGAAGTCTTTTAATATTTTTTAAAATATAATTTAGGTCTTTCTTATCCTCTAGGTTTCATGATATTTGGGGTGGAATGTTTATGCAAATTTATTACACATGAAAAAATGCTTTGACAATCCTGTGGCTAGAATAGATGTCAGCAACGGAATATTCACCAGATAGCTTCAATAAGAGACCAAGAAATGACTTGGCAACTGAAGTGTCCACATTTTCTGTACTTTGCTGTTCTCCTTAATCCAAAGGCAGTGACATAGTAAGATAGTATGAAAGATGATGTCGAGTAGGAGGATGGATTTTGTAATGTGGCCTCGTATCTACTAAGACCTGGACTTCAGTCAAAATTTCTACTCAGGAAAGCACAGATGGCAGATTACCAATATATTTCATTTAGAGCTCGCACTAGATTTGAAATCACTGAGTATCTGAGCCAAGCAAACCTCTTCTTGAGCTCTGAAAATAAACATTTTCCTTGGACAGTGTCTGAATCAGAGTCCCATCATACAGGAGCGAGTTCATCTACTCACAAACTGAGCACGGACCCTCCTTTGACAGCCTGAGGTCCTCTGAAGATGTTTTAGCCCATTATTGCAAGTCGTGAGGAAAGGCTGGTTCTTTCTCCTCTATTTCTGTCCTGCAATGTCCAGAGAAACCTTCTTCCTTCATGAGTGCCAAACATTCACGTTTAGAGGGAGTTGTGGTACAGTTAGCACCATTTTTTTTTCTGTCTCACTCCTACAGTCTATCTGTAGGTTCCTCAGCTTCTAAAACGCATCACTTTCCATCTAAAGAAGAAAAAAATATTTCTGGTTCATTGCAAAAGGAAAAACACAAGCAAGAGGACATAGCACATTAGCTTGACTACTTGAAAGTGCTGTGTTACCTGGGATATAACATGGCCTTGTCTGGGGTATAGTTAAATAGTTATTTGAAAACTGACATATTCCTCCTGAAGTGCATGGAAATACAGACTTGCTTTCAGCTTGTATAAGATGTGGGGAGAGGAGGGGGAACAATTTTGTGCTGAAACTTAGAAAGGAAGCTATTTCTTGAGGAGAAAAAGGAATTTAACACCATTGTTCAACACAATCCAGTCCTGTTCCAAGCACAGTACATTTCAGTAGCCATTTCCATGAGACAAGTCTCATAACAGGCAAGGCGGTCCTAAGTGCAAGAAAAGTGAGCCTATGTTTCTTTTATATGTGTCAGAACACAAGAGTTTATGGTAGCCTTTCAGCATACCACTGTTTCTTTCCGCATCTAATTCCCCTTTCCTAATCTCCAACCATTTCAGACTGCTTGCAATGTTAGACCAGATTTTCATTAACTTGTAACAGAGTTCTATGTCATCCCTATTTTGTTCTATTGCCTCATTGTGTGGCATTTTTAATTTAGCTTGTCCAAACATGTTTGTGGTTTATGAAACCAGAAATCCTCAAAGATGCAATTCTGTGTTCCTTTTAAATGGTTAAGAAAAAAAACAAACCCACCAACAAACCCAGAAGCCCACCAAGCCCAATACAGCATTGTGTAACAGATGAGCTGTTCTCAACACAGGGTCAGATTTATTGTTTGTTTCATTACTTATCAAAGACAGTGGCTTACACACCTTGCACTATCTAGAGAGCAGTCTCTTGGGATGTCAAAAGTCAAGGTTACATCAGCTCTTGACTTTATCCAGGCTCTATGATGTACAATGTCACTGTAACAGAGCACTTCCTCTTTGTTCTGGGGAAACTTGATTCATAATGAGCACATCTAGGGTGTACTCAGATTGTGATAAAGAGCTCTGCACAGAGGCTCCTATTTTAGAGAAACAGGTGTTGGCTTTGATTAGGGAAAAATGACATCATCCAAGGGAGAGGAGAAAAAAAGCAAAGGGAAAGGAAGACAAAAATAGAAAAAAAGTGGCAACCAGACACAAATACATTTGCACATATAAAGCTGTTCTAATGAGAGCCAAATTGATTTGACATTCAGTGGCAGTTTGAAGCCAAAAACAGCAAAGCAGCCTACAAAAGGCCCAGCTCATTGTTTATGGAGTGTCATACTTCATCATCTGTGAGACCAATAACAGTGATGGGAAGACCTTTCAAAGCAGGGAGCTTGCACAGAATGGCTGCGTGGATAACGCTGATGTCAGATCCAATAGAATGACTGTGAGCTACTTCCTGAATTGAAATCGTGTTTGTCAGATGAAGTAGATGCTCTCTACTGGTTGTATCTTTGAGAAGAGGATTTGGTACATTGTTAGAATTCTTGGCTGATTTCTCCTAGGCAGACACAGCCACAATACTTATGTTATGATGGGTACAGATCATCAAACTGCCCTGAAGAAAACACATAGAAGAGAAAAAAATTAATAACATGCAAATGCTGCTTCCAGTACATGAAAATTAATCTCTTTATAAAAAAGAACTTTGAACAAAGTCATGTAAATTTATGTAGGCACCCCTTTCATCATCCTTATTTTCACAGATAACTTTGGAAATATTTTTACAAACACAATGTTTTACATTTTAATTAAAATAGTGGATGCCTGTCATTAGTAGACTGTAGTATATATTTCATCCATCTCTGCTTTCAGTTAGAACACCTGGTGAAGACTGACATGTTTATCAAATGTTGGTGAATGCCAACATGAATTAAATAAGACTTCAAAAAAACATGAGATGCTATAGCCTTGTAGAGTAAAGGATATGCGTAGAAAGCGGTCTCTCCCTTTCTGCCTTCTAGCTATGAGCTCCGTCTAGATATCACAATATTGATATTAAATTCTGATACTAATGTTTCTGTTTAGACTTCACTAGAAAATCTGTTTATTTCTAGGGGAAAAATTCAGGAATTTCAGCCTCCTGGGTCTCAATTCTCTAATGACTCACTGGAATATAAACAGAGAGTGACCTCAAATTAGCAAGTCCTTAATCACATTTTAAATATAGTATGTAGTGTGGCTTCATAATTCAAAAAGCACTGTCAGGATGACCAAGCTTATAATGGATGGCACAACCAAAAAAATTGAGACAAGATACATGAAGGTAGGTCTAAGTGAAGAAATGAAACTCTTTATTTCATTCACATTAAAAACAAAAATCAGTTTAACTTTTTTTTGCGAACTTCCCATTTTGTTTACTGTAAATATTTGAGTCTGTGAGTTTATTAGCATGACCACCCATCAAAATAAATAGATCAGGAGGTCAAAATGTTTAAATATCCACAAAAAGACAATATTACATCTATATTAAATATTGTATTCTGTGACGTACCAAGACAGTGTATATTAGTTTTGAATTATATATAGATATAACTCCTGCTGTGTTAGCTTTATGATGTAAATCATATGATTGAGGTTTTTTTGTCATATTTAGGAGAATTATAAGGCACACTGGAATAAATTAGAAATTTTGAATATTACAAGATAGATAGGTTTCTAAATTCATTTTGTGATAGGACCTAGACTTTCGAGGACGTATCTATTCTACTACAGCCTTGACTTCAGCTTGCAGGAGAAATGGGATTGCTCTGTGTCTAATGCCCACTGGTTCAGTAGTCAGTCTGAACTCCTGCAATCATGGCATCTAATTCTATTGAATTAAATGCTAAAATGCAGTCAGCATGATAAGCCCTTCAACAAGTGAATTTCCCTTTTCTCAGGCTTTAAGGGTTCTCATGCATGATTGTGTTGCAGAAACAGTAAATAGGAAATCAGTTACTGAAGACTGAAGAAACGCATTACTACTAAATTTTGTTAAAATACTTAAAATGTTACCTTTTAGGACTCAGTGTCAGAATTTTAACACCACAAAAGTGAATGTGAGCAATTTACATTTCCCTTAGAGCTATTGTTTCACACTGTCTGAAGATTCAGGCTGTGTCTTTCACTGCTGTGAAATGATGTATTTTACATCAAGCAATGTAAACTTTTATAAATTAGTGAAAACAAGGAAAAGACAAATTTCACTTTAATGTAGGTAGTCAAGGTTAACCTTAGGTCCACATTTGCCATTACACTGACAAAACATAAAGAGAAATCATATGATGTTAACAATGAAAATATAGCCTTTGCAAGACAAAGTATTAACTACCTGCCACACACATTGGAATCTCCTCCACAGTTCTACATTCATAAAGTCAGAGAACACATTCTATTTTGCTTTTCTATTTCCTTCCACACCTGTGAAAAGTGATAGTTTTTATCTTAAATTCTTCTGAAAAAGGGAGAACCAAAGTAAGTAAGCTCAATGTATAAACTTTTGCATGCTTATTAAAAAAAATAATTTATTGGTACAAATTACAATTAATTGTTTATATTAGTTACAGTCAAAATTTATTTTTCACTTAGTCACTAGCTGCTTTCTGTGCTATAGCTAGACCAAATATTACTTGTAGAAAAAAATCCACATGTTATCTTGAAAAGTGAATATGTCAAATTTCTAGTCTAGTCATGGACAATTTATATATCAAAAAAGTGACGTTCACAAAACAGTTTTTAAGTTTGATTTTTCGTACCAGACAACCAGGTGTCATTCAGCAGGAAAACTGTTTTCAAGTATTAGACTTAGGCAGCTGATTCTGCTTAGCTCATCAAAAGAATCAAGGACACCTGAGCTGGATGTGTAACTACCAGGTATGAAATAGCTGTTTAATCTAGAAAAAAGAGCAGAGCAAGTCACTAAAAGCTAAAGTTAAGCTAAGAAATAAAGATTTTAGTTTTATTTTCTTTTCCTAACACTGAGTGTGATTGACTCCCGGAACAAATTAACTCACCAAGTGGCAATTTCTCCATTCCCTGCAATATCTGGAGCAGAAGTGGTGTTTTGTTTTTTTTTTTTTTTTTGCCTGAAAGACATGCTTAACTAATCCAAAGCTGGCACAAAATTTGTTGTCAGAGATAAAGGTGTGGGAACTCCCCTTCCCTGATAACTTATACTAAGTGTGTAACTTTGCATAGCACTTCCTTGCCAGTAGGGTTTGGATAGTTTAGATAGATGTCTCCTGAGTGGTGTATGACACAAGTTACTTGGTTCAGAAGAAAGACGTAAGACAAAATTTTATATGCTGGTGTTATATGAAGATCTACCTGTCTGGATAACCTAGGGATTTCTTTAGTCTCAAAATTGGCAAGCTTCTATTAGATACTAATAGAAGCTAGATACTAAATACACACAAGGAACAGAATGAAATCCTACAGGAGTGAAAATATTCCTCTGATCTGTTCCAAAAGTCCTTCTTTAGATTTTTAGCCCCTCAACATATTCAGTCTTATCTGCAATATTGTAGTGAAAATAATTTTATTTGCTTTCTTTCTACTTCCAGTGTCCACAATCTCTTTACTTACATTCCATACAGCTAACACTGACTGTACTATATTTTATTCCATTTATCTAGCTTCAGCTGAATTGCGTAGTAAAATCCAGCCTGCTATTCCTTTCACAGCTCACTAGAGTCACTGAGTCTGCACAGGTGCTGCTAAACACATTCTGAAGAAGAATGGGTTAAACAGGTATACTGAAAGCCTCATTGACATGGGTAATCTTTACCTCTGACTGCAAAGACTACAGGATAGCATTAAAAAGAACCAAGGTAGGATTTACACTTAGGTAACTAAAAGAATTGTTTCTGGGCTTGTAAACAGGACAGGTTAAATATAGACATTAAGATAACAGCAAGCAGTTATACACACTTTCAGTATAAACCTTCAGTGTTAAAAAATCTCTTATCAAGGAAGTGTGATTACTGATGACAAGCTCTACTCCTTAGAGACTGGTTATTTTTTAAAGAGAAAATTTTCACCTATTTGTGAATCTAGTAAGCAATTATTTTCAAAAGGAAAGACAGAAAGACAACAGAGTTATCCTGGAAGAAAACTGAAATGCAAGTCCCTCTTTTCCTTGTCTTTCCTGCCACTCTGTATGCCATTCTCTTGTTACAGTGGGACGTTTGGAGGCACATTTTCTTAAACAGTTTCCAACCAGATAACCTTAATTCATGCCAAACTGTTAATTTGAAAGCTGTGAGTTCCCTAAATTAGGCTAGATTTAACCATCCTTGCACAAAACTATAGGAGGCTCCAAGATGTCCCCTATATGTCATTAAATTGACCTGTTCGCTCAAAAGGCTCTTTCTAAGTCGTGATACCAAGTCTAACTGTGCAGCCAGAAACGACTGGAGATCAAACTGTGCTGCAGCATCTTGCAAGAGCTGAAAATGAGTAGTTCCTAGGAAGTCATGTTGCAAGAATTTCACATGACATCTGCCTCCAAGAGATACACAGGCACAGTCCATGCACCATTACAAGCCCCTCAGTTTCTTGAAAGGAAATACATATACCTATAGCACAGCACATATATGTTCTGGGCTGGCTTGTACTAACAGGAAGTTATTTGCATACATATCTCCAAAACTATGGTTTTAACATGAAGTCTTAAGGTGTTTAACTACAACAGAAGAACTCAATGCAGTTTGGTGTCTATTCTTTGTAGTTCAGAGTAGAAACCTAACTTAGATGCTCTGAAGCAGCTCATATTTCTGGACATGTCTAAAGTTGGATGAAAGTGGCTACATTTTTGAGTAAAAAAATATGGGTAAAATCAATGAAAACAAAGGGAAAAAACCATTTTCATTTCAAAATTATTAACTGTATGCAATCCTTTGTGCATTGCAGAACTTTTCTTGCTCTGAACACCAAGTGATTTTTATTTGGTAGTCATCCAAAACGTGACTGTTACAAGAAAAAGCCTAAAACCAGGCATGTCAAATCTCTTCTCATAAGGAACCTGCAGCATCGAAAACTTTGCATTATATATATTAAAGGATGAATATGCCAAGTGTAAGAATGTCTTCTGGCAAGATACCTGAACTATAGTAAAACTGTTATCTACAAGAAGATGTTCCACTCACAGTAGGGACCAGTGAGAAGAGGTATTTTATTACTGGCTCTGCCTGTGCAAAGATGAGTAGCATTCTCAGCTCTATGAAAGCACAAAACAGAAAACAAAGAGAAAACAACCCTGCACTTTTAACCAAATCTGCTTCTTGTATTTTATCAGCAGCAATAACTACTCAACGATTGGGTTTTAGTTAATAATTTAATTAGTGAACCAAAAAAAAAAGCGAATACCATCAAACTAGATAAAGATAGACTGCTCTTTATGGAGCTGTTTCTGGTGCTAATAAAAGTCAAACAGTGTGGTTTTACTTTATAGGACCCTCCCCCAGCTTCTTTCCCCCATTGCTTTATTTCAGCCACTGAAGTAAGAGGATATGAACAGGGATATATGGGGAAAGAGACTGGTTCAATAAAAAGCTGTTTTCTTATGCAGCTACTATTTTATTTTAAAACTACATTAGAAAACTAAAATGGAAAATAAGTCAGTTTTGCAGTAAAGATTGGATAAACAAATGCACCTGTATTTTCTCTATACTATGCGAAAGCAAATTGAGTGTCTTTTGGTCAATTGTGAAATGCCATTTCTAAACGGAAGGAACTTAGGTTCATTAGGGTTTCTTTTTCCCTCTAATTCATTGCAAGTTTGCTTTTGTTTATGAAAATAGATTTTATCAGCTAATCAGAGTGTAGAGGCTGTGTTCACTCACTCAGCAATATTCGGCAGTTTTTATTCACTTTTATACTTCATTGCATTTTCACTCTTGGAAACTCATTTACATAATCTCCGTATGGTCATTTCACAGTAACTGTATGTGACTCTGGATATGCCAGCCAATAATTACCTTAAGGTATCTGAGAATATGTAACTACACAGTAAATATACAGTTATTTCTTAATACTCAGACTCTACATTGAAAGCCCTCTGGCTGGTCCAATACTATGAAATGTCAAGATGTTTACCAACAACAAAGGCTCTGCCTCTGCTTCTCAGCCCCTGCAGCTGAAGCAGAAAATGCCAGTGCTTACTTAAAGAAGAAGGGGAGAAAAAACCTCTCCTTAGTCTATGCTTGGTTCTACAGTTGCTGAAGTGAATAGCAGTTTTTGTCACCGATTTCAATGGGAATTGAATCCGACTTTCTTTCTCATCCTTTTTATGCTGTCCTCTTGAGCTTCAGGAAAATATGTTCTTTACACAATTGTCATAAAACTATAATTTCTCCAGATGAGATTCTGCTGTATTTCCTCATCTTTTGGCTTAGTTTAGGTTTACCATCGTCTCTTATACAGAGACATGATGTACATGTCTGTATACTTGAACACATAATTTTGCTATAAAAATAAGAGAGGAAGCAAGAATTTTCCTTGCAACTTTTGTAGGCCAAAAACTGAAGGTATTTTTACTATAGCATCCCAGCTTCCCCGAGCTTTGGCCACTACTTCCCAGCATTACCGTGACACAAGATGGCTTATCATGAGACTGCTTTCTTTTTGTCAGAGTAGAGTTTGGATTAAATGACTACGGAAAGGGGCAAAGGCAAATTATGAAAGACAGGACTTTCTTCCTTTTCCTCTTTAGCAACTGAATTAAAAAAAGGCCACTGACTTTAATCACCAGTTATGGGCTATTGAATTGTACAGGGTTTCAGAATTTGTCAGAAGAGATGAAAAATTTCTGAATGGGGAAAAAGGAAAACACAGAAAAGCCTATATAAAAAATACAGGAGAAAAAAAAACTGTTTTCTTTGATATTTTACAGAATACACAGAAATAACATTTAGATAATGATTAAATAATACTGAGAAAGTCTACTGTGCAAACAAGGAATTTCTCAGGGTTATGTATGTGTGTGTTATTTAATTGTTTTGGATTTTTGGTTGAGATTTCTTTTCTTTTCAAAAAGAATGATGTGATCTAAAAAGAGAGGACAAGCTTGGTTCAGTTATAGCTTTCATATAATTACTACAAACTAATGCAAATTAGACTGTAGGTCTGCTCAATGTACATTTCTGTGCTTGCCAAATTATGTTTGGCAGTGTGGTCAAGCAATAACAGATGCACACTGTGCCTAGTTTTCTCGGGCTGTTCAATAATTAGGAGGGCCATGTATTATAATAAACCACATCCCCTTGGCTGAGATTTGGATGCAAATTGCACACTAATTCACTTCCAAGTTTTTTGGAAGCATACCAAAAGACATGAAAATTAGGGAAATATACTATTTACTTCAGGAAATGTGTTTAAAACTAAATAAGGCTCATTTGTAAGCAGCGTTCATCTATTCCATCCTTGTAAAAAAATTAACAATAAGTTCCTTTTCCTTTACACTATTTAGTTCAGCTCTAGCACAGAGCAGCTAATGTGACACTTCTGCAATGTTCATGGCATCTCTATTATTCTTGTACTGAGAGAGTACAATATAAAAGACAGTTACTCTGCTTTGTGTTTCTCCAAGGTATTGCTAAGGTTGAATGGATGCTATCAGTTCAATGAAAGACTGCAATCCAAATTCTTTGCAATCAGTGGAGTTGTAATGGCATGCTGCTTATAGCAGAAAATTTGTCTTTTGAAAAAGCTAAAGATTCTTTACCCTTAGCTATTATAAAAAGGCTGAATGGACAGATTTAATGAAAAAAAATAGTATTTAATGAAAGAAATTCTAGGAAATCCAGCAATGTAGTGTAGTTACATGTGTAGATGTGAACACACCTGTCTCCAAATTCTGGAGAAACAAAAAAATTAAGATAATTGAACTTATTGCTATACATATTAACAGGTAGCTAGGTTGTCCTGAAAATCATTTAACAGTGAGCTGCCTTGCAGTAACAGTTAACACTCTTAAACAGAGAAATAAAATGCAACCTGAAAGTGGTGTAATAAGAGATATATCTCTTGTGTTTATTGCCTACTAATTGCATTGTGACTGCAGCAAAGAGACAGGCTCATGAATTAGGACTCCTCTGTACATGTTCTAGACAAATACAGAAAAAAAAAGGCAGTGAAAATGGCAGAGATCAGAATGCTCTCCTGCAGTATTAAGTTTTTTTTTGTTTTAGGAAGGGATATCACAGAACATACTTTTGTAAATCTTTCTGAGTATTTAAAATTTTACAGTGATGTTCAAGCAGTTCTTTGCAAGAAGACAATGAGGCAAAACATTATTTGCCAAAAATGTAAAAACCTCTCTCAATATAGTCTATACTGCCAGCACAATTTTAGTGCCTACAGTGTAGTTTTGACATCGGTGACTCAGTTGTAAACTATTTCACATGGGCACCAGCAGAAATCTCTATAGTAATGCAAAAGTCAGTACATAGCTGAAGTCTTAACTACTAAAAATTTGGTAATACATAAATACAGGCATAATGATAGTAGGCAAGTAAGTGTCCTAGGATTCAGACTGGAGGATAAATGAACGCTGTGATATGCAGCTATGGCTGGACTGCTATATATGTCTTGTTTCCAGAGTTTCATAGTAGGTGTTTCTTAGGTGTTTATCCTATTTGGTGGTGGTTGGTATTGCAACTGTATCATCACGGACCAACAGAACAGCAACAGAATTTTTGTTTCCAGCATGATGAACACAGAGTTAACTATAAAAGCAGTTTTGGCAAAAGTACTGTTCACTCTATATGTTGAAATTGAAAACAGGCTAAAGACTAAATGTGGAAAAGGAGCTGAAACTGTAAACTCATTTGAATAATTTTGAATAATTTACATTAAGGGACTATGAAAAGCTTTAGGTGAATTTTGCAAAAATAACTGGTTGAACAGCTTAGTAGCAGATAGCCCTCAATGCATATAAGACCTCCCTAAAACACATTAGTGGAAACAGTCTAAAGTATTTATACATAATGATGTCTCTTGAATTAGTTGTAACCTCTCAGGAAAAAAACGATCTAGGCATTACTGCAGACAGCTCAATGAAGAGACTTGTTCAGTGGTGATTAAAAAAGCAAATAAGATGTTAAATTGTGTTAAGAAGGGAATAGAGAATAGAAAAGAGAAGATTACAATTCCATTATATAAATCGATGGCACATTGATTACTGTATTCAGTTAGACATCTTATTTTAAAAAGACACAAATGAGAAGGTGAAATGAAGTACAATGAAAATGACAAAGGTGTTACTTTCATAGTCACTAAATTATGTCAGCCTCTCCAGAAGCATAAGGGACTAAGTGGAAAATGTTAATCCCAATTTGATAACCACCCCCTTTTTCTAACATTTATCAGATGCAAACCAACATGATTTTTAACATTTATGAGACTGCTTCAGCATGCTGCCAGTGTTAGATTCAGGAAAATGCAATGATGGTATAGGGACATTTCTGGACTCCAGTCATTCTGTTGTATGTGCATGTAAAGTATGTGTAAATCCAAATCAACACTTGCAAAATAATGTAATTTTGATTTTTAATGAAGAATCTTTCTCTCAAATTAGTCTTTCCACTTAAACTTCCAAGTATCCCAAGCTTGTCGTGCTTTCTTGCAAAGGGGGTCAGGAGGGAACCTGAGGTTTCTGGGTGGTGGTAGCGGGAGTTATTAGTGCTTTTATGAGGATTTTGCTATTTTTATAAAAACAAATTCATTGAGGTCAGCTAGAATTAATAATTATTATATTGTTACGAAGTGATGAGGGTTGTTATATCTTGCCTGAACTGTTAAAAACAGTGGGATATACATGTAGTAGCTTCCCCAGACTTGGAGAAGACCTCTGAAAACATCAAGTTTGTGCATATCTATGTCTGGTGAAACAATATGTGTGCATGTTTGTCATGGGTTAAGTAGAAGAAAGTTTTTTTTTTTTTTTCCCTTCTCTTCATAAATAGCTAGCAAGAAGCTATGTTTTGGATTCCTGCTCAGGAGAAGCTGATAAAGACCCGATGTTTTGTCCTGCTGCTGAGGTCAGCAGACAAGCAAAGAGACACAGTCCAGCTGCTAGCCTGGGATTTGCTCCTAGGTTCAGACTGAAACCAGACTGACCAATTATTATTCCATCCCATTCATGTCATATCCAATATATAGGTGAGGACCCTTCCGGGAGATCGCTCTCTTTCACTTCCCTTGGGCTCCAGATCATCTTGCTTCAGGTACCTGCACTCGCTCTCCCAAGGCCTTCCCCCCCCCCCACAGACGCCATTAGCTCTCGGCCCGGAACGCTCGTTATCCCCGTTCCGTGAAGTACCTCCAGGAGCGGTGCACCCCCTCCCCCATTTGGGGGAACCGTGAGTGTGGTGTCAGGGGATCGTTAGCGGGCAACAGGCTGAGGTTTGGGGGGGGGGGGCAGTATCGTTGTGTATCATCCATTCCCTCCCTCCTTCAGGGTCGTTGGCCAGGAGCGGGCTGGGCCTTTGGTCATCGTGTTGGGGGGGGCAGTATCATTGTGTATCACCCATTCCCTCCCTCCTCCAGGGTCGTTGGCTGGGAGTGGGCTGGGCCTTTGGTCATCAGGTGGGGAGGGGCAGTATCACTGTGTATCACATTGCATACTTGTATATAGTATTATTTCCAATATTATTTTAGTTTAGTTATTAAATTGTCCTTATCTCAACCCATGAGTCCTCTTTGCCATTTACCTCTTTAATTCTCTCCCCTATCATTGGGTGGGGGCAGGGACAGAGTGAGCGGGTGTGTGTGGTTTGGCCCCAAGCCACCGGCCAACCCGCCACATTCCTTTTTGGTGCCCAACATGGGGCACGAGTGGTTGAGATAACGACAGACTTGAACAGAGTGTATTAAAGCATTTATTATGTTGCCTGAAACGCTGCTTTGGGAAATATTGAAGTACTTGCCACATACACTATTTATCAGTATTCATGGACTGCTGGTTTTTTGTGGAAGCTGGGCAGAGGTTATGATGTTGTTGATGAAGGGGATTAATGTGTTGCGCACTTGTATTTTTGCTTTGGGAAAATTGAAAATGTTATCAGGCTTAATCTTGTTCGTTGTTACAATGGTTGGCACCAACCTAAGTGAAGCTGTGGCGTCATCCCTGGGCTCTGGGTACCCCTTGTTGAACGTTTCTGCCAACTATACCAGTAACCGAACTATGAAGGCGATGTTTCCCTTCACTGTCCTCTTCTCCTCCAGAGTATTTGCAAAAGCTTTTGAGAACTTTGAGTACCGCTGGGATTTTCAAACCAGTTTGAACCTGTTTCTAGGCCTCCTGAATGTATGTCAATGCATATATATTGTTAAGGTCAATCGACGATTCACTCAATGCATTACCAGCAATGACCCAGCTGCCACCACCCCTCGCCCAGACACCAACCACTACAGCAGACATTGTGGTGACTCCAACTCTGGTGTCCCCGGCCACCATACAAGCCCCAGCGTCCTCCACAACACTTCCAGAGTCTCTGCCTTTAATGGTGGCCCCCGTAGGGAAGAAGAAAACACAAAAATCAGTACATGTAGAAAAGGAGGAAAGAGCTCCTCCTATGAGGGAAGAAGAGGAAGGGACCCATGACTCAGATAGAGAGGGCCCCTCCAGAGCAGGGCCATCACGAGGACCACAGAAAAAGGAAGAAATCATACAAGAGACAGTAACCACCCGGCCTCTAACTACACGTGAGCTGAGAGACATTAAAAAATACTATCGCCATACGAAAGATGAGTCCTTCCTCACCTGGATGCTCAGATGCTGGGATGAGGGAGCCAGTAGCCTGGATCTAGAGCATGGAGAAGCTAGACAACTGGGAAATTTTGCTGGGGACAATGCCATCAGCAAAGGAGTTAAAGAAACGCGATTGACTTGCAGTCTCTGGAGACGGCTTCTACATGCTGCGAAGCAGAGGTATCCCCACAAAGAAGATATTATATGGAAACCATCCAAATGGGTCAATATGGAAAGCGGTATCCAGCATGTAACAGAATTGGCCATGCGGGAACTGATCTATTATAACCTGGCAGACCCACAGACATCTGAAGATCCAGATGAAGTCCGGTGCACATGGCCCATGTGGTGCAAAGTTGTGCACACTGCACCACCATCACATCATCATATACTAGCACTAATGAATGTCCAAGATGTCACTGTGAATAATGTGAGTGCCATTCTCCGGCAATATGAAGAGGACGCCTCCTCACAGGCTTGCATCTCAGCTGTGGAGCTGTCTGAGATGCTGTCTTGGGAGCCCCGGAAATTTAGAGAAAATAGAGTCTGCTCTTCATCTGTGCAGCCCGGTATTCCAGCAGTTAGAAGAAAGTGTTCCCCTGTTCAAGGGAGACAGTACACACCACGGGGCAAGCAGTGGTTTTTCCTGCGTGATCAGGGAGAAGACATGAGGAAGTGGGATGGTGAACCCACCTCTAGACTAGAAGCCCGTGTACGTGAAATAAGAGGGAAGACACCCATCAAGAAGAAACCACCTAAGAAGGGTGTCAACGGAGTTGTTGCAGCGGTCGAAGAAGACAATCGACAATGTTAAACATTGAAAATAGTCCAAGAGCTGCCATTAATTTGAAATGCTGAAATCATTATCATAATTGAAAAAATTAGTTATTTCCACAACTCTTATCTGAGATACTCTGTATCTTTTGAGGAACATACAAGAATGTAACTGTCTGCTAACTTCAATAGAACATTAATTCATTAAAAACGGAAGAAAGCACTGAAGATATGGTGTCTCTTCATGCAGAAGAGGCTTTAGTAATACACCCACATCCAGTTATGCTCTTTCTTTGTATATGGTGAACACAATACATGAAGAAGTCTCTCTGGAGTGTTGTTGAGTAAAACAGTCTTATAACATTAAGTAAACAATACGTCAAGTTGTGTAAACCTATATAATGATAAATGTCTAACAAAACTTTGGATATGGGCAGAACCAAACACATTGTCAACTGCCTTGATCTTGCCAGCTATGTTCCTTGAGCAGTTGACAGCTTTTGTGATGTTTTCAGTTTATTGTACTAGAGGTGATAGGGTTACACTGGCATGTATTCCATATCTATTAGATAGCTGCCTGCATTTAAAGCTCAATGTTCTCTGCAGATTCCTTCTAGTCAGTACTCCTACTTCCCTTATCAGAATTTTCCTAGACTAACATCACCTCCACTGCAGTGTCAAGTGAAAGCAGAGATAAAAGAGTTTATCCATACTTGATTCATTGTATGACATATTGACAGCATTAAAATGATCCTTATGTCTTCCTGTTTTCCTTATCAGTCTCCCTCAATAGTTCTGGCAAGTCAGACAGAACTGAAACGGAGAAATAATTTTTAATTAATTGACTATAAGAAATCTTTTCAAAATTCATAGCATCCAAAATTTTCAAAGAAAGATGGGGCCATTTATTTTCAAGCATTTTCAGTTGAAAATAACCCATTTTCCCATTAGTTCCCTGAAAATTTTTGTTTATAAAGTGTTTTTCTGAAAAAATAGATATATATTATTATTACTATTATTATGCATATGTATATTCCTGTTTACTTTCCTGTTCATTTATTTTTATTTCAAAGGTAGATGGTTGAGTTAGGTGCCTCTGTACATGTGACAATAAATCTCACTCAGATAAAGCTTTAAAACCTGTTTTCTGCTGCAGAATAATATACTAGGAATAACATCTGTAGATTATTCTCTTTTCATCACTTTTTTTTTTTTCAGAAGACTTTGGGAAACTCAGCATCTCTATTTGCTAAGATGGTGGCTAGTACGCTTTGTTCAAACCTGGGAGTCCTCTAGGAATGGTCTAACTACTAAGGATAAATTGTTCTCTTGCAAGACTTGATGTCAGCAGTGTGATCTGTTTCAGCTCAGAAAAAAATACTAATTCGAGAATATTACTCAGGGAACTCTTCAGTCTATTGATCTTTATTTGCCATCTTCATATTACAGAGCTCACACCAGCAGCCTTTTTTGCTCAGATATGAAATAGAATTTCTGTATTTACCAGAGTATTACATATTGATGTTTCTTACCATGTTACTCAGACTATCCCTTTTGCAGTTGTCCTGCAGTTCCTTGGAAGAACCAAAATCCAACCTCTGAGACTGCCACCTGATAGATGTGGAACCAGCTGAAAAAGAGTTTCTCATTTATATCAGTTCTTCCTGGATAATATGGACTGTGGGGCAAGATCATAGCCAAGTGGGAAGGAAATTTAAATATAATACACTGGAGGAATGTGTGACATTTGTGAAGAAACTATAACAATTACTGTGAGCCACAGGCTGGTTATCTTTTATTGTTTCACAGAGAAAAAAGACCAGCAGAGATATATGCACCATTCAAAGCCTAACAAATGAAAGCTTATATTTGATGCAAGTCGAGTGGTCTTGCACTGCTCCTTGTACACTGGCATTTTATCACTGGCATTTTCAAGACATGATGACTCTCCTTTTCCCTCAGGCATAATGTGTTTAATTGCTCCATACCAGGAGTACCGTTTTACGAGGGAGTGTGAGGGACTGCTCCAGGCTGTCCTACAACTGAGCAGCCACAACATTTATCTGGAAGAAACACATTCAAGTCACCATTAGGCAGAAGAGGTGATTGGACCCACACCTGCCATACCCTCAGCAAACGTTATAGCAAATAATCTACTTGGGATGGGATGGAAAGAAGATGGTTCTTCACTCCTATCTAGTGCTACCTCACATTTCCTCTGTGAAAAAGACTACTTTCAAGAGCAGTTTTAAGATAATGAATCTTATTGTTCTAGGTTGTCTCCCTGCAACCTAGATATGTAAATATCACCCCTCAGAGACTTATGAGAAGTCTCTCTTTTCAGTATTTCCTACTAGTTTCTTTAAGCAATTTTTGGTCTATGTTGCTTTTATTGATCCCATTGTCAGCCTTCTCTCCCCACAGACTTCATGTAGGGAAACAAAGCACCTGGATTCCAACAAGTGTCAGGTTTGGTCTGCAACCACCAGTCAATGTTTTGATGCCTAAAAGTGTTTTTCAGTAAAGCTTTATATCCTCAAGATTTTGACAACCTTTGCAATTTTAAAGAAGCGGGATAAAACCATCTCAGAAGTGGTTACAAAAGCTGGGGACACTTTTGTCAACTGAGCTGTCATTTTGGCATGGTATCAAGTCCATGGCAGACTCACTGAAAAAATATTGCATCACAAAATAGACCGTGTTACAGAATTTTAGCACGGAATATACCTAAGAACATGAGGTCAAGCTGTGCTTGTTATCTTATAGAAATGAAAAAAAAAAACCACACCAAACAAAAAAGAAACCAAAAAAACAACAAAAACCCCAACCTAGCAGAGGGTTAATTTAAAACTAAGAAGACTCCACTTTAGGCAGTAACATTTTTTAAACCTTCCTTTAAAATTTTTGCTTATCAAGGAGTGCCCTTCTGGTATATCAGCTGAGCCAAGACTGAGTTCTCAAATACTATGATGGCTTCTGTTAATTAGATAGTTTATCTGTGATGAGTTGTTGACACTGAGATGATTTGTGTTAAATAATTTTAAAATATTCTGTGGGGCACTAACTTAGATGCATTGTTTGTTCATATTCCAGGCCTCGGCTTCAATCTTTTTTACAGCCCTCGACAGAAATGAAGTTGATGCTTCAGCAAACTTCTTTAAGTCAGAACAAGTAGCATTGCAAAGATATTTTTGAGTAACTGGAAATCTCCCTAATAATTTTGTCTTGTTACAGTCTGGGCGTTAGTTTAATGCCATAAAATTTGATGAACATTTATTTAAATATGTTAAGTTTTGCTAGTTTAGAATTTCTTAAGTATTTATTTTGTGATGCTTTCCCACTCATAAATCCACCTCCAGACCCCTGATTCAGGGCAAAATGTGGGAAAGACTGGCAGAAGTTATACTTCTTTCTGCTAGGCTGTTATATTTTTATACATGTTCTATCCTTTGGTGGGCTTTACCCTCACAGGAAAGGTGGATAGGCTGAGTTTTAATACACTATTTGTTACAAAAATCCATGCATTGTACTTCAGTGATGCTTACTAAGTACTATGCTGTTTGAAATGAAAAAAAAATTAAGGCTGCATGTGGATGAACCACAGGTAAACACTTACGTATAGGAAGTACTCTGGTACCATAATAACAGGAGCATGTCATTATTTGTTCTTCTTGTTCTTCTACTCCATCAATCAGTTATCCCCTACTATCTTGCTTCTCTGTTCTTATAACTGTCCACCTTCCCATTTCTCCCTATTCTTTTCTTTTCTATTCCCCCTTTCAATAAAAATTATATCCTTCTTTCTGACTGTTTATCCACTTTTCTCTTGTTTGCCTCCTCTCTCTCTCTAGTCTTTAAGCCCCAAATGCTCCCTTTTCCTTCTCAACGCCCCATCCCTCCTGAGTGGGAGTGCTGCCCATGCCGCTATAACACCTCAGACTCTGTTGTGATCTCCATTCTGCATTTGCACATGGATACAGTCCCCTAATTGAGAGACTTTTTTTTTTTATTAAAAGCACTAGACATTTATATGTAGGAATAACACTTGCAGAGACATTCTCTAGGTTAAAAGTTAAAAGGGATGTCAATCATCATACTTCAGAACATAAACAGATTGCCAGCGTGGGTTGAAAAGGAATTTTCCCCACATAAAATCATAGAAGTTTGCAATGGAAAAGAACTAATAGGTCAGCTAATCCATCTACCTGCCAATTCAAGCTTTTTCCCCACCATGTATTTTGCTTTTCCTTTGGCCTCTCAAAAATCTCAAGCAATTGGACTGTTAATTCTTCCCCGTAGAGATTATACAGTCATTTAAGTGAAACTAGTTCACTCTACAGATTTTTGTGGATAGTTGGTCTAAACTTTCTTTTATTACGTTCATCCCACTAGTCTTAAGGGCACTCCCATCTATCATATTAAACATTTCTCTCCTGCCATATTTTTTACACCTTTCCAGTAAATACAAATTGCTGCCATAGCTTGTCTGATGATTCTTACCTAACCTATTAGTTGTCTTCAGTTAAACGAACAATTATTTTCAGTATCACCCCTGCTTAAAATTATACTTCTGTAACTACAACACACATGAGAAGAATCACCTACACCACAACTGCAGGCAAACTAGAGCTTCTGGATATATATACAAATACACATAAATAGATTTGTCAACAAGAAGATCCATATACACGGTACTCTTACACCCATGCAAAATGAACATGCAATTAACTCTATAATAATTCCTTGTAAGACACCTCTTTCAGCGATGTGAATGTTTCTGTGGTACTCTGTTCTGTCCTGAAATTCTTTGTTCGGGAAGGAAGATAGCTTTCCAAATCAGGCCTCTATAGCTCCAGTGGTAAAAATCTTGTTTGGAGATTCAGAACGATGAATTTTCAATAAAATTAAAAAAAAAAAAAAACAAGCAAGCAACAAAACAAAACAGAGAAGCTTGTAAACTAGAGGAAAACAAAAAAATACACAGGTAACCCCAAAACATGCAGAGGAATCCTCCGTGTGGGTCTTAAGGGGACACATACTCTTTCAGATGCTAGAGAGGACAGGGTAAGGAAGTACTGCATTGCCGTTCAAAGGTATCACAGGCAAGTCTTCTGTTATTTGTGGGATTAGTAAAATGCCAGAAGAATTAATAGGAAGGTATAACTCTTCTTGTACTCTGTGTTATTGTTACAGCACCTGGGAGCCAGAAAATTAACAATTCCAACCCTTGCCGCATCTTTCAACTACTACCTCCAGTTTCTTTTTTTCCAAGACAAACATAACTGTCCACTCTTCTAAACCTCATAGTTTTTCTAGATCTACGGATTTTGCAAGTGAAAGGCTTTACAGTGGAGATATTTTGAAACTTGCGTTCAAATTCCAAGCAGATGTTATCAAACAAAAGTGGCTAGTGACCTTCACTGCTCTCCCTAATCCTCAAGATAGTTTCAAACCTCATTGACCCTTACAGACCAGTGGTTTAGGCTGTTCACATAGCAAAAGCAGATTGTAGTGGTCCTGCTGTAGAAGTATGCTGAAAAGTACAATATAGAACTTCCCACTGTAGGTCAATTTCAATTATAATTCTGACAAGTAGGTAATATACTTAAAATACGGGTGATGAAATGGTTACTATAAAGTATCCTAACTAGAAAAATTTCTGTAACTCTATTTTTATATTTCTTTACATCCTTTGTAGATCAGCATAAACACAATTAATTAATCATGAAAAGCAACTCCTACAGTGTAGAAGCAGGATTTAGCTTCCAAAGCAACTTCCCTGCCAGACCTGAAAAATCTTATTCATTGTCAAGCAGTGTCACTCTTCTTAGCCAGCCTTTGATACCGCGAGGTGCAGCAACCAAGAATTGCAGCAGTCTGCCTGTTTTTTGACATGGATACAGGATTGAAATACACTGGGCTATTTGCACCATCTGGTACATGCATTTCAGTTGAATGAAAGCAGATGAACTCCTGGGCACTTTGGTGATGAAACACCAGGAGAAAATGAAACAAAACCCAAGAGACAAAAAAGTGTTAGTGAGGAAAAGCAAGCTGAATTGATCTCATTTTTGGACTATGGAAGGCCGTCTTCTATGTTTCCTCAAACTCAACACGGGACTACATGTTTGATGCCTTGCATGTTTGGAATAGGGATGCATTAGATTAAGCACAATGTTCTGACGACCCTTTTCAGTTTTGAAATCTAAGGATCTATAAATATGTATATATCAATGTTGCTGTGACTATGATTTGCAGCTGTCAATCAGTTTGCCTTTACGGCTGTAATTTTTCATTTCACTAGATTTTTTTGTATAGTCTTCTGAAAGAATAAAAGTCTACTCCACATCTCCATGTTTTAGACAGAAGAGTAATGCATGATTAACAGCATGCTGAGAGGTGTCACATTCACATTAACACTGATGTGTGAACCAGTGGTCAAATGGCAGATTACATGTCTGTCACAACACATCAGGGCAGTGTTCCAGTCTGCCAGCTATACCCAGCCCAGCTTCTTCAAACAAAGAGTTCTTTTGAAAAATGTAACACAAAAAGAATGTTGAGCCTTTGGGGGAAAAAGAAGTCTGTCTCACGGTCAAGCTTTCTGAAGTCTTAGTTACATCAAATGGCAGAAGGGCTTACAGTCACATAACTTTGCAGGTTTATGGATTTCTATAACACAAATATTGCATACATGGCCTTATCAAATATTTTTTTGCATGATAACTATATTATTGAAAAAAGTACTAGGGCTGGCATATTTCGTTCTGGAAAAAGGATGCCAATTCTATCAAGGCTAGAAAAACTCTGACCCAGTTCCAAGAGAAAAAGCAAGTTATTGGAATATCACTTGAGGCAAGAAGTTCCAGTTCATTGGAAATGTCATGAAAAGTGTCTTCCTTTTGTCTTAAGGACAGATTTTTATTTTTGAAGTGGACAATTAACTAGCTGCTTGATTTCTTACACAGCAAATAGTCACACCTGGAACTGGTGACTTTTAGTGGGTAATGATGTCTGAAGCCAATACACATAATGAAGCGGAACATATTTTGAATCCCTTGAGATGTTTTCATATATTAAAAGCAAAATTTTAGGCAATAATTGTAATACTGTTTGCAAAATGGAAAATCCTTTCTCAGGGTTTAAAAATGCTTTCTAGGGGGTTGTGAATAATACCATGCTGTAAGTCCCAAAAGATCTGCTGAACTTTCCTGGAAGTTAAACTGTTGTTCCAGCAGTACTCTCACTGCACTGGAAGCACAAAATGGAAGATATCAAGGCTAAAACATTGAAAAACACTTAAATAACATAAAAGTTAAGTTCTATTTTCCAGAACAGCCAAGTTATACAGGTCTTCTTTACAACATAAAAATATGTCTGCTGAAAAATATTACCAAAATACTATACTTATGGGTAGTTAGCATATGAGCCAGTATTTGGACACAGCCCAAAATGAGTAGTTAAGTATTGTCTTGGCTCATCTCTTAAATGTCAATATGTGTTTGCTATATATAACGGACTTGATGATAACCTCTAACAACATTTTAAGCATCAACTTTATCAGAATAGCTCCTGATTTATACAAAAACAAGAACTAGAAGATGAAATCTATGTATAGATAGGATATAGAAATATATATATATTATGTGTGCATCTTCAATATGCTATGTATACTCTATATAATAAAATAGAATGCATATTCTGCATTCTCTAAAATATTACATATTAATACATAGAAATGTAACTTCTTATATAGTGATAATTTGGATTTTTACACAGATTCTGTATGGATACACATTTCAATACAGATTATTGCAAAATTCAGTCCTTTGTATAATCATTTAGCTTTTACCAAAATCCTCTTTTCTGCTCCTAATTTAAAATACTGAAGAATACCTATATAGTTGCCAAGATCTATGAATTTATATGAAGGAACTTTTATAATTTTCCCTTTTTAAACTGTAAATTACTGTTTAATAAAAAAATATGCCACTACTTTGTTAGTGAAATGAAGTTCAACAACATTCAGATGAGCCACAATTCAGTTTGTCAGGCTTGGCTTCCTTTCATCATTTTTTTTTCTTCCTGACACTATGAACCTGCTGCTACTGTCATAAGATGTAAAGTTTATTTCTGTACACATTTTGCCTCTCATTTCTGTATGAATGGCTCCTATGTCTTGAGGCACAGAAATTTTATTTTCTGTGGACTGAATTTAGGCTTCTCAGGAATAACATAGGTATGGCATGTTACAAGCAGAAAGAGTAGCTAAAGGGTCTGAATTCCACTTTTAGCTATCTTCTTTCTAATTTACTTAAATTCACTTAAATAACTATTCTTAAGCAAAGGTCTCATTCTGTGTTACAGCACTATACATAAAAAGCAAGTACAGTTGGGCAGCACAGCATGGTGTTATAAATCACACAGCAGTATAATATTATACATTCAGAAAATAGATAAAAACTGTGCACAACATAAATGAAATGTTTTCACTGATATTAATTTTATTCTCATATTCAAAGAAGGTTAATCTTAATGAAATGTATTTTAAGTTCCAATAAATGCACACTTGAGCAATGTAAAAGAAGTGTTGGAAAAGTGTCTTATATTATTCTGGTAGTAAGAAAAGAGTTATACTTGTATGAAAACATTCTCAAGAAAATAAGACCCGATACGTGGAGTTTATTACCTGTGAAGAACTTTAGTAAAAATAGTAATAAAATAGTACTTACAAGTGGAATTTTCATAAGCACTTATTATTGGTCATCTCTGTTTCTTTTAAATTTCATGCACATTCTCAATAATTTCTGCAGAAACAGGATTTCTTGAACTGTAGGACAAGATTCATGGGGAGAATTATTTTCTTAAAGTAGCAGTTAGGCATCTAAATAAAGCAACGATATTTTACTCTGTAGTGTTCACAAAATCCTTACTGAACTGTAAATGTCTAGAGTTGCTCAGCATCTACATTTTTTGCAAATAATATTCCTTTAATATCTTGTTAGACACACGCTGAACAACCTATACTTTCAAAACACCAGGAAAAGTATTAACTAACACTCTGAGCTCAGTGTAATTCACAGATTAATTTCACAACCCTCTCTGTGTGTCTTGAAAGTACTGCCTATACTTAGTTGTCAATCACAGACTGATGTGATTTAAATTCTCCTTGTTAGAGGTTTGTTTTTGCTTCTGTATTTCGTTGCAAGAATTATTTACACACATGGTATTATAATAATATAATGAGTCATCTGTTAACTATTCTTGACATCTAGGATAATAAAAATATACTAATGTTCCAGTTATTAATAGAACTGGCCTATCTTTATGAAACTCAAATAAACCAAACTGCCATGACTGTTGGAAAAATTGGCACCAACTCACACTTTCATCTTCAAAACAGTGCAGGTATCTTTTGTATCTAACTTCTGTGAAGATGAGTCCAACCTGCAAGTCTGTCTTTAAGAAACTGCCGATAAGCAGTGCTTAACCTACCTTAGTTTAAAAGCCTTTCAGCAAAATGCATGATGACTACACATGCTATCAAAAAAAAACTTCAACTGACCACATGCTGTGTAAGGGTACCAGTGAAATACTTCATAAGCAGACAGAATGCAAACATGCACAAACACACAAACCACTAATGCTATAAACAACCTCAAGCACAGTACAAACAAAATGCACGCCAAGAAACCTGCTTAAAAATTTGTATTATAGAAAAACACACATTCAATGTCTGAAAATCTATTTGACCACTTATTATACAATAAACAAAACTATGTAAAGGCCACAATGACCCTTGAATTAAACTTCAGCCAAGCTCCAGAGATCATTTATTATTCACTCTCCCTGGATAGATGTTACGTATGATCTTCAGGGTAGATCTTCTTGTTCTCCATGCATATGTCACCTACAAAAATAGGCAGCATAT
Organism: Pterocles orientalis; assembly: GCA_011057875.1. Taxonomy (NCBI): domain Eukaryota; kingdom Metazoa; phylum Chordata; class Aves; order Pterocliformes; family Pteroclidae; genus Pterocles; species Pterocles orientalis. The sequence continues at coordinate 359,204 of WKFP01014983.1, read as the reverse complement.
ACATAATACGTGATCAAGTGTCCCCTATATGCTTATTACATTTATCAAAAAGAGTAAATATTAGGTAAGGATTACCTAATACAACAAATACAACAATCTTAATCACAGAACCAATTTACTCCTGATATAAATCCATTTACTTCAATACCACTTTGCATCTGTAGGTAAATTCACTTCTATAAAGAATTTAAAGATAGGAGTTTTGTTATTATTGGACTGATTACAGCATACTTGAGAACCACAACCATGCTCTTGAAAACTCCTAAGGACTCACAATGGCATCACAAAGCCAAGGATTTCAGTTCCTAACGTGGTACTCTGCTGCCAAGTGAAACCCTTAACCTATGCTGGCAGGCAGACTGGCTGCAGACAAATCTTGAATAGCATTTATGTTAGTGAAAAAGAGAGAAGGTTGGTGTCAAGTAGGAAATACAGAGATTCAAAGCCCAGAACCTGTCCCTCAGAAGGAGTTAGGTCTATCAGTTCAGTCTGTATGCTGGAGTTTAGTCTGAGGTTCCTCCCCTCCAATCTCTTCCGGGGAAGGATGTGAGTTAGGACCAATTTAGAATTCAGCTTTAAGACAGGAGTGACAAAAGATGAAATTTCGTTAAAATTACTCCCAGATTCTTCCTATATCATTTTACTACTGATGTAGCAAACAACAGCAAAGTGTTGTGGCAGCCTCTGCACTGCATGTTTAATGGCTGTCCAAACAAGTAACTACTAATTCTAGTCTCTTCCTTGCTAGAGCTCTGACTTTGATTTTTTTTCTTCTCACACAGGTGTTTAAGTTCACAAAACCTGCAGGAATGTTTTGATCTTCCGTCCTTTGAAAAATTCAGCTACGCTGACCAATTGTTTACCAGAATAACTGTGTCAGAAAAGGGTAGATAAAAAGACGGACTTGTAGCACATCTGGTTTCTTAAGGCTCAGCCCACACCATGCCAATAGTTAAAATTCCTAGCTCAACATAGGACATCCAAGCTGGAGTTCACTGAGAAACAGAAGTGTCTCAGAGTGAGCTGATTGGTAAGAGGTGCTGAGAAGAGAGGGAAAATGCAGGCGCAACACAAATCCAAGCACAGGTTCAACTGGCTTCCTAATCAATGGCTATTAAGAAATACTGAAGTAAATCTTTCAGGGCATGTCTAAGCTGTCACTTCAGCAAAAGAAGGCTTAAGGAGCACAGCAAAAAAAATGTGAATGGTCTCAAAGTAAGCTAGTATCACAAAATGACTAAATTAAACCAAACAAGTTTCATTGACGACTAAACAGACTGCAGTGTGGGTACTGATTTATCAGTTCTGGTGACTCATATTGGGGCAGTGTAACTAGTTGTCTATCCAGTGAGAAGTCACTATCCCCATGGTAGAGACAGGAGGTTCATTCCCCAGATGCTGCTTTTGATAACCAAGTATATTAAAATAAGCCCAATTAATGGTCTTGCAAAGTAATGCAGAATTTCATACCCCAGATTGGCTGAAAGGTGATACGTCACCTCTTCATCCTTACTGTTCAGCAGATGCTCCATGAGAATTATAATTCAAATTCAACAAATATCATGAATCTTCATTACCAGATTGCACTGATTAAACTAGTCAAATTCTAAATGAATTCAATTAAACAGGCACAACTTTTGCACTACATCTCCGCTCTCAGAAAAGAACCACTTGATAATTATTTACTGTTCTTTGCTTTTATTAACACTTGTATAATTTGAAACTGAATAAACAGTAAGAAGTAAAGACCTTTAGTGAATTTTCATTAAAGGAATCAGTGCATGCCAAAAACATGTTTCTGAATATTCTTCAGTAGTAGGAAAGTCTTCAGGAGGTGGCAAACCAAGCTATCATTGATATTTTTGAATGTTGGGATAAACACAAGAAAACACATTTTTAACCAGGTGGACATGGAACGAAGTGGGAGTTCCTAAGTTTTTTTTCCAGACCTTTCCCTAAAACAGAATTAAGTAACAAGATAGGTATTTTCCTTTTCTTTACCCTTCAGATCTTGCTATATACACAGCTTTAAATGTCCTCCTTTATTATCTATGCGACAATATTCTCTGTGTGTCTTTTCTCCAGTGACTGCCTCTGAAGAATATTGATTAAAATGAACTCTGTTTGCCTGCCTATTCTCATCAGAAGCAAGTTTTTTTTTCAGTTTTTCACTCTGAAGATCAACTTGGGACAATCAACACTACTGCACGTTCTCAAATTGAGATTTGAGAATTTGCTGGCTAGTACAAAATGTAACATTATGCTTTTGAAAATTTAGAAAGCACTTTATGCTCTTGGTAGCAGAATTCTGACACACAGTTTTTGTGGTGTTTCTTTCCTCAGATATAAGTAAGTTGCTAGAGATACGGTTATTGCAGTCCTTGTTTTTTTTAAGTAGTTACCTGCTTGTCCAAATTCTTTTGTAGCAACAATCCTCTCTTGTTGCAGTGAAGTAACTTCAGTTTATATTAAAAAAATGGAGCAGCTAAAGCTCTGGCTTTGGTATGGGCGAGTATTACCTGCCTGAAAGCATGCTTGATTTGGAAGGTTTTGGCTATGGTGGTGCAAATCCCTTAACATAACTTCAGACTTTAGGTCAGTAGGGGATATTCAAGTTCCTTTGTGATAACTGAGCATGACTCAGTGATTAAAGAAGTTGGGTGACCCGACATCTCTGGAGCTCTGCTACAGAAAATAAAGTTGTGGCCAGAAGCCTTTAAACCCACATACTTGTCTGTGTGTTTATTAATGTCATCCCCAGTGGCAAATGCAATATATAGTTTAAAAAAATAATGCTATGTTTTTTTAAACTGGATTTATAAAGTCCAAATGTTTACTTAGAAATTAAACATTTTGGTACTGGGGCCTCTAGGATATGCTGGCAGTGGAAAAACTAACCTACACCAGATGGCAGAGGTTAAAGAAATACTATAAAATATGGCTTCTATTCATACAGTTCTCAGACAAACACAACCCCAAGCAGAAAAAAACTGTGAAAGTGGAAAACCTTTTCATTTGCTTACATTTCTCTTTGCTACTCAGCAAACCTGAGAGGTATTGTATCATCACGTATCAAGAAAGTAATATGCCAGATTGTTGTAACAGGTGGAATATGTTTGTTTGTAACACGTTGAATCTGAAATAAAGAAAGGACCAAAGTTACTAAAGGTTCTACAAAAACATTTACAAAATGTAAGTACCTCGATTTCGTACCTGCAAAGCTAACTGCATAAATGAGAATTTGAGACAATAGCTCTATTTTGCACACACACACACACACACACACAAATTAAACCTCGATTTTTTACAGGTTCAGTTAATTTTTCTAGGTGAACAGGCAAGCTAAGGAGATAATTCTACATTAGCATTTTTAATTAACTGTTTCATAAATATAAAACAGAACAATTTTTATCTAGACTTTATCCTATCAACTGTTTTGTGACTTCAAAGTACTCGACTTACATAGCTTTTGACGATCTATTATTTTTATCATATAAATGCATCCTTACAATAAGAATACTTTTTGGATATTTTTTGTCACTTCAAAAAATCCATTGTGAACCTCAATCTGTAAAGCATAACGTGATAGAACCCATTTTCTTATCATATATGCAGTCATATGATGTTTAAAAAAAAGGAGGAAAAAAACTGATGTGAACTTGGGCACAATGGACCACGCTGTCAAAAATATTCAGTTGTCAAAAATGCAGATGGCATAAAAGTACAGAAACAGATCAGTTATTGGAGAGTTTTTTAACTAGGAGCTATTGTGTGGATTTTTAAAATTGACTAGGTGCCTAAAAATGTGGATGGATAGCCAGTAAGGTCTTCAAATATACCTAAATATTTCTTGAAAATCCTGTTTATCTGAACAGTTAGGTACTTAATACCTTGAGAGACATAATCCAATGTCTGAAACTGAGATAGAAATAAATGTTCTCTCATATAAACAGTGGTTAAAAAGGAAAACAGCTAGGTGTCTGAGGAGGCAAAAGCTCCCTGAAGTCTTGTCCTTTTCCCTAAAAAGAAAAAAAAAAAAAGCTGAAGCAAACAGAAAAAAGGAACGCTCTGCACAATTAAAACAATTACTGAGCATTTCCCGAGAACATTCTGTAAGGATTTTATGAAGTTTCTGAGCTACAAGTGCATTACTAATGAAATGGCACTACTGAGGGCATTCGAAATGATGATTAAGATCAATAACAAGGTACCTGTCCAATCTCAAAAGTTCAGCTAGAGACAGGCTCTGTGTTTTCCTTCCTGAGCAGTTCCCAAGAAACAGAGAGGAATCTTGAAATTCAGAAAGTGCTTGTAACTACTACAACTGTTTCCTCCTTCTGCCCACTCTATTTTTGCCCCTTTTGCCTGTAAGAGTAGTAGCATTTTGGTGTGAATACAAAGCTCCTCTGCGATGGATAGAGTCAGTGTTCATAATAAACTCATCTCTTATTGCTAGGCAACACTGAGCAATGTGAATTTGTCACTTCTGTTTGGTGCAACTTTTGATTTCACCTCCAACTGTAACAATATAGTCTGCTATATTTTAGATGCCACTGTGGTTGGATGCCATCCCAGGAAAGATGTGAACTACTACTGACAGGGAGTGAATGACTGGCAATGGGCATAAGCAGTTTTTTGATTCTTAAGCCTTGACATATAATTAATTGTTAGATTTATTCTTCTATGAAACTTATACTGCATGATTCCTACTTACTGACTGCCTTTTAGAAAAGGCTAGTGGAACATACAAATTTCCAGTGAGGTGAAGTTTTGTTTGCCTGTTTATCCTTTTTCATGTGGTATTTGCTCTGTTCATATTTTTCTGCATCAACTGTCTTTTTAGAGGGGTGACTGTATTGAAAATTCAGATCTTAAGTACTCTCAATCAAGTCATTATTTCTAAGGCATATTTAATTATTTATTTGAAAAAAATATGTTCCTTACCTTAAGAAACTAAGGTTCAAACTACAATCGATGCTGAGCAACTCTTACACACTGCCAAATACCCCTAGCATCCAACGCCACCAGTTGTCAAGGACCTCAGATTATGGGCGAATGAATACCGTAGTCACAATTTTTTTCAATCTGAAATGAAACCCTCCATTCAAGATAAAACAAGTTTAATGCTATTACATGCTACCTAGGCTTTTTTTATTAGAAGACTGATAATTTTGTTTTCAAAATGTGTGTGTGGTTGTCTAACCTGGCTACTAGGTCTCTGCTCTTTGATCTTAGAAGAATTAGGTCTGCTTGGGGGTAAAAAAAAGGAAAACTGAAAACTGATATTGTTTCACCACCTTTGGCTAAGATATAGCTAGAAAGAGGGACAAATTTATACTTCAAACAAAAATCTACATCTACTAAAAAATCATCATCATTATCACTAGCCATTTCTCTAAATGTTTAGAAACATTTCACAACCACATTAACTACAGAAATATGCCAAACAACAGAGAACCCTGGTAATATTTTAGCCTTTGCATATTTTCACTGACTCACTGAAAACAAAAGAAGTTTCTGTAACTGTATGAATGAACCATGGCATGTGCGTGTTCTTTCTTTTAAGGCCAAGGGTGCAGTTCTATTTTCTTAGCTCTGCTTTCATATTTATGTGTCTCATTTCCAGCTCATTGCTGATGCCTTAGTTGAACTATCCATCAACACTTTTATCCTCCTTGTTCCTCAAAAAGAACATAAAATCCTTTTTTATGTGGTGGTAATATTATTGCAAATAAAAGCAAATACCAAAATCTTTATTAGTCTGCCAAAATAATAAACTATTTAATAAAAGCATGCTGTAAAAATAAGGTCATTTGCATCACTCAAGTTTCTTGCAGGAAATACAGAGAATTATTGGTCAAAAAGTACAAACTGACAGCAATTATTTCTGTTGATCAAATGCTGCCTGAAAATGGGTTAAAAAATGCACTGAGGTTTTGCAAGTTTGCTTGTCTTTAAATGTTTGTTTTTAATGCTGTTGTATACAAAAAAGCCTGGGAGAATCAAATTTTTCAAAGCTCTGCTTTTTTATCAACCTTCTCCATAACGGGAGAAGGAGGGACTGGATACACTTTCTTAGAAATCTTTACTGCAAAACTCATAGTAACCTCTGACTCCCATACTACCACAAGATTCATCATCCAAATATTTACAATTCTTATATTCTGTATTAATTCTATTTGGTTAGGATTTGTGTCAGCTTTAGTTATGTGATTTTTTTTCACCTTTTTCTTTTGCCATTCTTGCAGACAGATTTGTTAAATGTTTCAATTTAGTCAAATATGCTTTTAAAATCATGTATCTAATGTCTGATCCTTTTTCTTGTTGTACTACAAACCTGACCATTATTTTCTCACTGCAGTTTCTCTCCCCATCTGGCAGTTCTGCAAACATGTTATTGATAGAGCACAGAAAAATCAGTTGCCGTGGTGAGATTTAATCACTTCTTGTGATGTCCGCATGCTTCCACAGAAGAACCTCCATACAAACATTAAAAATAAGCTAATCTTACAAATTCATAAGATTATAAATAATCTTATTCCTCAGACACAAAGTATTTACCTTAATTGCCATAATCTAAATTTTAGGGACTGATCTCTGGAACAACAGTATTAAAAGGTTTCTGAAAAGACTATTTTTTTTCCTGTACTTAGTACAACGATGTTTTGTAACTGTTATGCAGCTGTAAGCCCCTATAAATCTCAAAATACTCTGCAAGGTATAGCTATGCCCACTTTACAGACAGAGAAACTGAAACAAGGAGTAGCTGAAGTTGCAGGAACAATCATGCAACAATCAACAAGTTATTGATCAGATAATAAAATTTCAAGATTCAGATCACTGGTACTGTCCCAGTATCTTTGGGCTCTACTGCCTCTGCTTTTTTAAGCACAATAGAGATGCTCCACTTACTTAGAGGATAAGACCTGTATAGAGATGAAATATTTTAAAAATACATTATCTATATTGAAATGAGTACTTCACAGAGCCCTGTTAGTATATTCAGTCATGCTTTAAACCATAAACCAGCCAGGAGTTATTTTCCTCGCTTCACAGACTGCAGACTGCTGAAAGCTGAATTAATTCTTCTATGAAACAATGTTTAGGCTGTCACGTGACATGTGCAGGGTAGATAAAGAGCATGTATGTTAGGAACAGCACTTTTTTTTTTTAAATTCTGAACATGTGGAAACGTGGTATTTGCATATATTAATAGGTTTAGTAACTGCAAGTTTTTGTCTTGTAAACACCTAAGCTGGGTTAGACATTCTGCTAAAGTCACCCATGTGTAGCAAAAGCAGTTGCTGGAGTAACAGTTCCCAGATATATGCGGGACTGTGTACTTCAGCAGGAAGGTGTTCAAGTCTTAAGACAACCATATAATTGAAATATAGAACACGTACAACAGTTTCGGAATACTCCATCATTAATCAGTGGTAGGGTTTAAATTAAAAGCACTTGCACTGTATGTGCTTGGTATTTATTGGGATTGCTATGCTACGTATACATCATTAAGACAAACTGTACAGATGGGATTTTAAAAGGCTTAGATAATTGTATGAATGTTAATTAGAGCTTTGTCTATTCAGGCTAAGATATGTAATAAAGATATTACCAAATCATGTTTTTTCAGAATATTATATCTTGTATTACCTGTAAAACTCAACAGATTTGCAAAGGTATTTTAAGGATTATTTCTGAGCTGGATTGCCTAGGTACAAGAGAATTCAGTAAATTGTCAACAGCAAAAAAATCAGTGGAATATTCCTGCAGATAATAATTTTGGGACTGAAAAGACTATAGATTATTAAAATTCCCTTCAGCTTTAAAAAAAAACAACCAACAAGCAAACAAATAAACTACCCATGCCAGGCAATGCCAACTAGCAAACTGAAATTAATGTCCATGAAGCAAAAAACAGGGATAGCTGTCCCTCTTGGGTTAACGGCATAGGTGACTACGGCCAGAAACTCTGTGAAATGAGCCCCTGGGTCGCAACCTGGCCTTTAAAGTAAACCTCTGTAGATGGATGGTAATCTTCTGCTCTTGTCTCAGCTCTTATTCCTGAAGCTGTAACAATTCTGTAATGTTATTGCAGTAATACAACTGCAAAACTGTATGCTTTTGAAAATCATAATGCTTACACTAAGACCAGAGACCAGGTGTCCTGGTGTTTGTCTTTGCCCAATTTCTCAGGCATTATAGAACCAATGGGACAAGTAGAAGAGATCTTTTTCTTCAAAACCAGTTCTTATGAACATAGTAATCAGAAGTGTCTTTCAGACTCTTGCAAAAAGTATTTACTTCAAAGCTTAAACAACATCAAAGAAAGCATACAGACAAAGTAGTGTTGGAAAGGAAGTAACATGCCCTTATTTTTAGCACTTGCCCACTTGTCACTCTTAAACTCTCATCTGCCTTTCAAATGTAGTATAATCTAATTTTTATGCATACTGTATGCTCGTACAGACAATTTCCTCATTTCAGAGTATGTCGAGTTTGGTAAAGGCTTTTGTACTTTTCCTTGTTTCAGAAATAGCACTGTCACCATTTGTCTTGGTAATATATAGGATGATGGAAATTGACATTTTTCTATACAGAAGTGAAAAGAATATTACTTTTATTAAAGACTAGATCCCCTCTTCCCCTCCTGTTAGATTTGAATTTGGTCACTTCAGGGCTTACTATGTAGGATGGTTTTAAGCAATGGTCCCTGTGGTTGCAGGCTCTATCACCTAATAATTGACCGTGACAAGAATGACATGTCCAAAGCTAAGGAGCAGAGTGAATAGCATATGCCAGGGTCAATTATAAGGTGGAAGACCCTGTAACAAAAAAGACCGCACTGATTAGAGTATGATGTTGACATGGGAGCTGATGCTTCAATGTTATTTCAAAGGGCACTGTCACAGCCACCCTTCCTTGAGGCCTCAAAATCAGAGACGGATTATGTCAGTGGTTTACACTAGACATGATGTAATAAAGTTCAACAGGACATTGAAAGTTACAATTGATTTGTTGCTTTTTTTTGCATTGATAAAATGCTTTCTCTGTATCACTCAAAATTAAGTTCACTATTTTGCTAATTAGGTCAAAAACAGTTCCATACTTACTAGATTAATTCTCTCTTAAAAAACCTGACTGAGATGAGGAGAGTATTAGATGTGACATAGCTAAAAACAGTTTTGATTGTTAAAGTTATTAACATTATTTGTACTGGGAAAACTGAATAGAATAGGAACAGTCAAACAGAAAATAGTCCTTTCTATTACTTAAAACCATGTTATAAATACTTATGGTACGGAAAGATTTTTCCAGTGAAACAAATGGGCCAAAAAAGCTGCTGTTTGCTTATTCCCCTGAAACTTCAGCAGCTTTAACCTACTCAAATGTTCCTAATCAATGACGAACTGCAGAACCATTTAGTAAGTGAGTAACGATCCCAAATTACATACCACCACATTAAGATACTATAGTTCATTTTTTGATTTTCATTGCCCCAGTTCAATTTTCTCTTTTCTTTGAGAGCTGTTTCTCTGAATTTCTGCGTCTCTGCCAAAATATCCCAGTCATTTCTGCCTACAAGATCCCATTGGTTTAGCTCATGATGATGGAGAAGATACTGTAGCCTAACCTCATTAACTAGATAGCTAATTTCTCTCTGTTCTCATGGGTTATTATCCATGACCACATTTTTCCTGGGTGTTTTGCAGCCATCAAATAGATGGCTAACTCCCAATACATTAAAGCCTACAGTGTTACACTCAAAGTTGTTGCATGATAAACACATTATAAGGACTATTGAGTCTAAAAGACCTTTTTCTTCTCCTCTAGTATGGTTAATAGGTGATCACAGTCTCACATACAGAAATGCTCCCAAATTTCCATCTTCAGAGTCTTCATCAACAGTTAATACAGCTTCACAGGAAACATGCCATGTTACATAACAGGAACTTCGTTTTCAATCTTGTACATGTACTTCTTTACAATAAACACATTTCTGACCAACACTTATTTAAGTGTAACATTAGAATACCTTTCACATTTGTTTTGCATTTAAAATTTATGCAAATTTAAAATTTTAAATGTTTATTTCTTTAAAAAATCCCTTATTTTTTCTTTATAAGTGAGAAAAAGACAAGAGGATACAAAGTTCTTTAACCTGTAAATACAACATCCATGCTTAACTTCTCCATTGCAATCAAAACACATATTTGTAGAATAGAAACTCCTTTGGTACCACAGGCTTTCTGGTGAGACGGACTTGCTCATATTTTTTTTTCCCTTGAAAGTACTGAAGGACTTCATATGGAGAAAAATACATTAAAATCCCATGGAATAAGCTGAACAGAAAAAAGGTAAATTAAGGATTTTGACAGTCAAACTTGACAGTTTTTCTTGGTGGTAATTATTGTTACTGCTTTTACTAATAAAGTAAAAGTTTCAAACACTGAAAACAGATCTAGTCAACTGAAAAAACTGTTCAGCTGACAGTGCATATTAATTTTAGCTTGCACTAGTGCCTGCTGGAAATGCAAACAGACTGGTCATTTTGACAGAGGCATGACCTCATAAGGTTAATTTTATACTTTTGACTCACTGATGACAGTAGGTTGATTAATGTAAATTAAATTAATCAAAAGCTTAGAAAAAAACGAGCATCATCTAAGGACCACTACCTATCAGTCAAGAACATATATAACGTTATCTTAGGCTAAATTCTGTTTCTGTTGCAGTGGTTAATAAATACAGGTCTAAGAGTCTTCTTGAACACTAAAACAGAGGACAAAGTAAAATTTCTGCCTTTCATAGTTCTGCCGAAACAAGCCAAATCATCAATGAAAATGACAAGCCTTTTTTTATCAGAACTAGGAACTATAGGACTAGCTGTTCTGTGGAGCCCTTAAGAGGAAGAAGTCCATAAGCCTGCTAAGTCATCCTTCACGTACAGCACTGATCACCAGCACCATATCTGCATGAATGGCTGCAGATAGCCCTGAAGTCACTGTATGCCTACTTCCGTCTAAAAACAAGTGAACAGTGGGACAAGGTGTTTGAGCTAATCTCAGTAGGCTGTATTATCTTGGGCAGAACACACTGTTTGCATGGTTATGCAGTACTCAAGAGCAAAGCTCTTTGTATCTGGGGAGCTTGAAATGTACACAGAAAGACCTTGAGTCCTTCTACACCCAGATGGGAGATACGCCTCTTGAAAAATTCCTTTCATTCATATTTTAGTAGTATGTCTATACATCTCACACTTCTAATCCAGAAGTTTTTTTTCCAAAAATTTAATTCCAGTATATCTCATGAAAGAGTTGATAATGTCCTGCTTACTCTGAACTAAGTGAAAATTCAGGAAGTTACCAATGGCACACACCTAAAGGAACCTCTGCAGCCCGTTTCTTAGTTAAAAAGGCAGATAGATGTATCCTGTAAAATCTCAAACACAACAGCAGCAAAAATTCTGCCACCTGTTTGATGAGGCAATCACCTCTGACTGCAGGAGAGTCAGAGCAGAACACCCCAACGAGAAGCAATTGCGGCACACTGCCAGCTACACCCATGAAAACTGTAACGTTCCCATTTCGGACTTGTCACAGTAAGCAAAGGAAGAGACGATTTTCAAAATCCTTGTTTCAAAATGGAAATATTATTCTAACGTTATGTCTGCTTTATATATGCAGTATTCTGTACTTACTGGTGATTATAATAGGAAATCTTTTAATTAAGAACTTCAGCAGTTCACCTTTAACTGCCAATCACTGGATAATTGGCCCTTTTCTAATAGGCACTGCAGCTCAGGTATGCTAAAGTGACTGTTTCTCAGAATAACTTACTGAAAGTAAGTTATTTTTGGAACTCATTTATAAGAGAACTTAATTAACTATTCCAGATCGTTAGGGATACTGCATTGCGTTTTTTAATCCTCTGACAGGTTCCTCCAGTTATATTAATTCATTATAATTATCTTCAACTTTCTAGGCAGAAAAGGGTGAGAAAGAAGCACGGAGCCATTGCTGGCTTTCTGTACAAACTAGCCAGTACTTCCCCAAGAAGAAAGGTAGCTTTGGTGAATTTTATTGTTTCAGCTGCTGCAGCAGTATAGCAGAATGTCTTGGGGCAATCAGCTTGAGAGATGATGCATTGTCTTTTGTCCGCTGTTGTATGGCAGAACCTTTTAAGAGCAGTGACACTGCACTAGAGCTATTTCACCAGGTGAGTGAGAGTGAACAGCTTTTCTCACTGAATATATTCCAAATAATTTGAAAACAGCATCTTTTTGGATAAAATACAGATTTGGTTTGAAACTCCACTTTACTAATTCAATTTAGATATATTTCACAATTTCTAGGAGCCAAATCCCACTTTTTTATTTGTGCAAATAACTACTGATGTCTTCATCAAATGGAAGCAAAAATAACAGTCTCACTAGCAAATGAAGCAGACTTTGGTCCTGCAATGTCATATGTAACTTCTACTTCAAACAAGTCTGACTTGTAAGCAGAAATTTGTTTTTTGAAAGCTGTAAAACTGACGGCAGTAGAACCATCTGCTGAAAAAACAGCAACCTTGTATCAGAATAGATTAATAAAAACAGACCTTTGAGAAAATAGAGGAGACTTCACGCTTACTCTATTTTCCAGATCTTCTAACAATGCTACTTAGAAGAGAGCTTTACAAGTCTTTGAATATTTGTTGTAAAGCTGCGTGATTAAAGCTTTTATGGCCTCTCCATTTTCCAAAGCAGCAGAATAACTTAGGTACATGATTTTTAGACTTTCCATGTATCATTGCCAAAGACCACCTTCTAAGTGTTCACAACTAGCAGCTGAATTATTCTTTCTTGTGATAATAAAAAAAATCACTCAAACCCAGAAAAGACAGAGGTGATGTATGATAAAATAACTTTTTTTTTTTCAATAAATCAAATATCTTTGTTCAGCCATTTTTACAGTTCATCAGAGGTGTAGTTATTTTCTACCAGTTCATGTACTATGCAGTATTGTTTCATGTGATTTAGTAACTTCTGCTAAAATCTCTGAGTGCACTGGATTTACAGTTTTAATTCAGAACAGGCCTGAATTACCTTTCTGAGCCAAAAAAAAAAAAGAAGCTACAACCCCCTACCAAAATCCCTGCCCTTTTATCAGTATTTCACATCTAAGTAACCCTCCTTCAGATCATCTAAGATGTGTTGAAGAGCAGAAAAAGCTTTCTAAGAATTATCACTAAATTAGAAGGAAATCCAACTGTCCTGTAAGTGATTCCAATGTAAGTCAAATATTTTATCTCGTAACTGCTGGCCTGTGATGGCCAAAGCATGAACTGAGAATTTATTTTTTAAAACATATGCTTTTTGTAATTATCCTATTCAGAAAAAGCCATGTGATTACTACCTCTTCACAACTACTTATCAAATAAGTTTTATATCTTAACTTTCCAAAAGTGTATTTAGGAAGGCATCACCACCTTCATTATCCACCCCTATTTCACAAGTTCCAGGGACTTACTGCACAAATCCTGTGCAAACTCAAATCAACAAAAGCGGTGTGTTTCATGAGCTGTACATAAAAAATCTAATATATTTGTCACACGGCATTTATTTTAGCACATTTGTTGCTATAAACAAAATGCTTTTTCATAGAATATTTTCTTTTCTATTTTCTTCTATAGAAAGTTCCTGGGAACTTCAGACCCAGCAATTTGTGTACATGGAACTTGTTTGTCAGAGGTTTGCACAAAGCCTGATTGGTACAGATTGTTATATAGCATCATATAATATGTTACAGGGCACTGATAAGTTAGCACTCACAGCACCTAAAGCACAACCTTCATCCCAGCCCTGAGGAACAAAGCCTTTTATGTTAGCTGCACCGCTTGACAGAACTAAATTCAATAGGAACCATGAATCAGTGTTCCTGGTTGCTGCCAATTGACTGGTTGGATCAGAGACACCAGTGGTGGCACCCCAGATGAAGACGTGATCAGGGCAGCACCAAGGCTCACCCCGAGGCACTGCCTTGTCCCTGCTGACCCTGCACACCAGGCTCCAGCCAGGGTGAGCAGCCAACAGCACACTAGTGGTTTCTTGCCCCTGTTTTGGGCACACAGGCCCTTTGAATCAAAGCCTGGAGAGTGGGGGGCCTTTGGACCACAGCTCAAAACAGTACTGCCACCATACCCCCAGCCGTGGCTCTATCTGGTGGTACAGGGCTTGTGAAGTTAGTCTAGTGATACAGTTTCATAGGCAGAACTATCCCGCAGGTTTTTTCTGCGAATCAGGAGAATAAAATTGTGTCTGGATGCAGAGACTGGGCGTGTTGGGAAGCTCTTCATAGCCTGCAAACCTACACGGGTGTACTTCATACACGTGTACAGAAAACGGGCCCACACCGGAGACCACGGGACAAGATTAGATTTTTGGTCTGCAGAAGCTGAACCCGAGGGTGCAGGCAAGCACTTCAGCGAGGCAGCCGAGAGGCGCTCCCTCCTCCCCGCAACCGGCGGCTGGGACAGACGCCCCCGGGCAAGCTCCTAGCGCCAGCAGCTTCCCGGGCGGCCGCGAGCGCCCCAGCCACGCGCCGGGCGCCGCAGGAGCCATTCCCACTGTCTCGCGGCGGCTTTTGAAGCCCCGCGGCACGTCCTCCCCCCACAGCGAGCCCTCCCGGCCCCGGGTACAGCTGGGCTGCGGCTACGCCCCGCAGTGGCGCTGGCGGCCACCCGCGGCGAAGGGCATCGCTCCCATTCCCTACACAGCATTCGCTTGGGAGAGGTCTGTTGTTCGCACTAGGCAAGAAGGAAAAAGACGAGCAGGGAGAGGCGGCAGGAACGCCGGAGCGATCCCGCGACTGAGTCTCCCTCATCCGTCAGCCCCGCCCGGGCCTACCCGCGCGGCCGCCCTGCCCTCCATGGGCGCCCGCGCGCTGCCTCCGCGGCCGCGCCCCCCGCCCCGCCCTCATCTGGGCCGAACCCAGCGCCTGGAGTACCGGCAGGCCCGCAGGGCCCTGGCAGGGCAGCATGTCTCTCCCGGGCACGAGGGAGCAACCACCTGCCGTGCCTCCTGGTTGTTCAGGCAGTCTCCCGGTCTGCCCGGGTAGGAGGGGCCGCCCAGGCGAGGCGGCCAGGCTGTAGCGGTAGCAACGGAGAAGCCGGCGGCGTGCACGGCCCAGGGTAGCCGGCCTCCTTTCCCCCTGCGCCTTGCAGCTGTCCCGCACCTCCCCGTTAGCGTTACCGCTCCCCGCGCCCGTGAGCACCATGAGAGTAGTGGCTTTGATCAGGTAACGGGCTAAGGGAGCGCCCGTGCGGGCCAGCGAGGTCTCGCAGGCGGAGGGAGGGCGCGGGAAGAGGCCCGGCCCAGCCCGCCCACTCGGCAGCAGCCCGGGGGTCGTGCTCCCCCCCCCCCCCCCGGCCCCCCGCTTGCACTGCGCTTCCTGCCGCCCCCTCCGCGGTGCGGAGCGAGCAGGCAGCCGGCTTTGTGTCTGCTGCTGTGGGCTGGCTGCGTTTGATGGCCGGGTGCGGCGGTCCCTGCCTGCGGGCAGGGTGCAGCTGTGACAGTTTCTCTTCTGCTTTTCCTTGTTCCCGGGACGTTCAAGAACCATTGGTGTCTGTTTCAAAAAAAAAATAATAATAACAACCCCTCAAAACAACACTCCAAATTATTGTCCCCGCTCGCCCGCTCCCCATTGTGCCGGATTCCCGAGTTGCCCGGTTGTCTCCAGCACGGGGGGAGCCGGGCCGGCCGGGCTGTGGGGCAGGGGGGCGGCTGCGGCCCTGAGGGGGCAGAGCCTATACTGCGTGCCCTGCGGCTTGAGGGAGTTCTGCTCATTTGCATTTTAATTTCCAGGTGCATTTGCTTTCCAAACCTCTTAAGCCCTCTCAGGATAAATTTTCTGAACTCTTTAACGATAGGTTTTTGTAGTGCTTCTCTTGAGAGATATTTCATTTTGCTCGTTTTTGAAAAGAAGCTCGCTCATTTAAAAAGTTGCCGTGGGACACAGCCCTGTTTGGCAGGGGTGACTGTATTTGCTCCGTCCACACTCCCGCAGCTTTCGGTCAGTTTCTGGAGATCTTGTACTACCTTTCTAGTTTGTTTGCTTGTTTGTTTGTTTGTTTTAAGAAAGAGATTAACATTTTCTGACAAGGGCAGGTGTGTGCTTTTCTTGAGAAGTAATAATTAAAAACCAACAAGATAGGGAACCTGTAAATGCAAAAAGACTGTGTTGGATGTGAGCAGCGTATTTTTATCTTTGAGTGCAGTATCTATTTACTGAAGTCTTAACATTTAATGTCTTACATTCTGTCAGGCACCATCTAATATCAAAACTTGTTAAAATTAGGGTTTGGCCACAACAACTGAAAATCATTACAAACATCACCCAAAGCGGAAAAACACAGCAAATGTTATCTATGTTTTCCAAGAGTGCTTAAAAACAGAGTAGGAAAATCAGCTTCATTGCTTTTTCTTGTTTTGTGTATAAGATTTTGTCTTACAGGTCTATTTTGATATTCTCTGAGCAAAGGAATGTGTTAAAAGGCAGGATGAAATAAAATCCTAAAAACAGGTTTCTAACACAATTGTTATTTTAATGGGCAATTTTACAAGGATGGATTTAGTTTCAGTAATAGTTTTAAGAAGAGTTTTAAAGAGACATCAAAGTGTCTGAAATCTTTGTAAAAGAGCTAGCCTCAAAGATCAGAGGGGAAAGTATTTGAAAAGTGCTTCTTTTGAAATGGGCGGGATTATATATAAAACTACTTTAACCTGTGTCATTGTCTTCTAAAATGTTGGCCACACTTGATAGTCTTGCTTTAAGGTGTTTTTTATGGAGTAAACCCTCTGTTGTGTTTTGTGCTAAATCATAAGACATTTTGAAGTCAGTCTTCGGCCTGAAATGTGATGTTTTTCAACTCTGTAATTCTTCTAGAATTTTCTTACTCTAAATGGTTCCACGTGTCAACAGAAAGGAATTTTGCTCAGAAGTCTTTTATAGACCTATATCTTTATGGTTGCCATATTTTTTTTCTTCTGTTATGTTGTTTGTTTATAAGCCTACCCTTTAACGTACTTGTAATGTTGCCAGAAGTAACTGTGACTGTGGCCTGACTTCTTACACTTTTCTACAAAAAGGCCTCTTGGTTTGTTTTTTTTTTTTTTTCTGTGATGAGAATTGAGAGGAGTCCCCAGGCTGCCTCAGTATCTGCCTTCACTTCTGTTCTTACAGGGTTGGTTTTTTGTTGTGTGTTTTGGTTTGTTTTGTTTTTTTTTTCCCCTCCCCTACTGTCTATTAGACAACAGCCAGGCTGTGACTGTGCTGAGTCCACCTTCCTCCAACAGCATGGGCTATCTGGATTCATTGGCCTTAACCATCATGTGTTTCACAGCTAGATTAGAAGGCCTTGTAGGTAGGCACCATTTCATTTTGTTTCTTGGTGCAGTTAGTTTTTAGGGCCGTAGTAACAGTAATACAGAAAATAAATAACAGTGAGCACTCTACAAATTTCAATCAAGTAATCAGTTGTCAAATGTGGGAAATCTGAATGTAGTCTCATCTTAACATGTCTCTTTTTTATAAATTAATTGAGAAGATTAATAGATTTATTCCAGTGTCCTTTTTTGATTTAAAAAAATAATAGTGAAATGCTGAAAACAACATGGGCAGTTATTGACCATCATATAAGTATTTCCTGCAGCTGTGTTTGGAGTTGAAATCATAACTAGTGGGAGGCTTTTATTTTTTAGAATTAAGTCCTTCAGAAAGAAAGGAGCCTTTGTTTCATTATGATTCTGTTAAGCCTGAAATTTCACATTATGAAGTGGACGCTATCTATGTTTTCAAGCTATTAAGCAAGCTATCCAGAATTAATGAATGTGAGATTTTTAAAAATTATTTTTGTGTCGATATATAGGTTAGAAGAAAGTTGTATGCATGAGAATTATGCTAGGTTGAGATGGAACCTCGAGTTAGGAATCTATTTATTATCATATTTATATTTCTTCTATAGCATTGAGACATAACCAACTCCTTTACAAAAATCTGTTAGGTGCAAAAGGATGCCATGTTATTTATACTATTTCTACTTTAGGTTTGAGTTATACAGCAAATTAAGGTCAGCATACAGAATTTTAGCGTGGTTAAAAGCATAAATTGAGGTTATAAGCTGTCTGGTTACAGTCCTGTAACGTACTTTCAAGCTCTTTTGTAGAGGCCTAGATAAAGTGGGAACTTAACGTTGGAAGTGCTGAAGAAGTTTGAAAGTAATAGCATGGTCACAAGGAAACCAGCGGTCTGGTGTGGCAAGGACTGCGTGTCCTGTCTGTTTTCCTGTCCATGTCTCAGTGACTCTAAGGCAAGACGTAGTTTTACAGAGCTGATCTAGATATCTGTTCCACTTCCTGCCCTGGACTGGTTTTTGTGTCTTGGCATTTAAAGAAGCTGCACAGAATCTCCACCTGCAGTTGTTGTTTGAAGGTCGTGAGTCTAAACATGGATTTTTGTAAGCAGCATGTATTCTCCGGACTCTTAGTTTTATTGCTAGATTGTAATATTTCTTTTGATAGTTATTAAAATCCATGAAAAAGACTGTATTTCAGTTATACCAGGAGAGCAGATTTCTTTCCTCACTGATAGTGGAAAATGTTCCAGTAGCTCTTGATTGAATGTCAAAGTTAATTGTAGTGTTTGTGTTAGGCCTCAGAGAAGAATGTAGTTCTGTTTGTGTTTCTATTTATTTTTGCAATCAGCAGTAATTATTTTTATTTGCAGTTATATGTAGTAAAAAATGTGCATGTTCAATGCAGTGTCAACTGGGCCTGCTGCCTGTAAGAATTACAGCTTTTGAGAATGGGAAGTACATTTAAAATGTTGAAACTTTAACGAAAAGTATCCATGAAGGATGAATGTTACTCTTAACATGACAGTCTTAATTTAAAAAGATTGCTAATGCTGGCAACTCCCTACAGCAGATATTGTTTTTAAACCCAAATTCTGTAGTAATAAGTACGGAGTAATTACTCTCTGGAGTAGAAGACAGTCCTTGTTCTGAAGGGATTCCAGTGTAAGTGGCTGTTCTTTGTGGAACTTCTCAGATTAGTAAAAAGATACAGAACTGGATATGTGCTTTATGGTTACTGTATGTAGGCAGTATATGTATGTAGTAAATGTATGGTGAAATACTCCTTTTCCTACTGCTAGTATTTTGCGATCTTTTTTTTTTCCATTTCAAAACTTTATACCCAGCACTGATGATATTAATTTTTAAGTAGTTGGGCAGAAGTCATAAGGGGCTAAAATGTTTATCAGTAATTGCCACTATTTTCTTTTTCTTACAGTGGTGGGAAGGACAGCTGTTACAATATGATGCAGTGTGTTGCTGCTGGGCATCAGATTGTTGCTCTAGCCAATTTAAGACCTGCAGAAAACACAGGTATGAAAGCCACATTTCTTATAGGAGAATTTTTTTTATATATGTATTAGAAACAATGGAGGCACAACTGTGCCTGAATGAAGTTCCTTTATGTATTTTTATATAGTTTTGTACACTGAAGGGCAATCTAGAAAATTTAAAAGAAGTAGAAAAAAGAAAATGCTATGGAAACGTATTAAATGTATTTTTCCTCAAAGGGGGGAAAAAAAAACAGTCAAAGATGAAGAGCAGTAAAAGAAAGGCTTACACAATTTGAAAAAGGGAGAATACAAATATTCCTGGTAAACAAAGGGAGTGTGTGAGTTCAGTAGTACGAATAGAAAAAATGGTAGAGGAGTAAACCGCGGTATTTCTGGAAGTGCTTTAAACCATCATAAACCGTTCGAGGTGCCAAAAAATACGCAGTTTTGGAGCTGCTTATTCATTTTTAGCCTTGTGTATCATCCTCCATTATTCTAGCCCAGCATTTCTGAACTGAATTGAGGAACTGATCTCAGTTGGAATTCACCTTGTTGTGCTTCTTTTTCCTTCCTTTTATCTCGGACCAGTTTTCTGATCAGTTCGTCGTGGGCCGCATCTAGACTTATTTCCATGAAAGAGAATGGGAGAGTCTGTGTTGGACTAGAGCATAAAATGAACTTAAAGTGCGACTTGAAAAGGAAGTCAGTTGTTTCCCAGTTGGGAGGGGAGAATGTTAAAAGTATGGGAACATAGGTTAAATGTTCAACATATGTTAAACAATTAAGGATGATATGTGGTTAGTGTATAGTAGGAAGATACACAGAAAGTGAAGGAGAAAGGGAGCTGCCATCACTAATGAGTCATGGACGGAACCGGAAAATGCTAGGGAGTGCAGGAACAATTTATTTTCTGGGTATGCAGAGCATGATCATCTCTAATCTTATTGAAATATGTTGTCTTTAAACAAATTTGTCCACATAAAAAATGTAGAATAATGTAATTAAAATCATAAAATGCTCTTTTTAAATGTGTAGTTGGAAATTTTGTGGAAGTTATTTGAGGTGCTTCAGGCAATAGTGGATTCTATGCCATTCTTTTTATTTTATTTTTTACCACTGTTGCCTGGAGTGTCTCAATTAATAAAGAAACTGAGTATTCTTAACTGAATATCAATTTAAAGACCTTGTCATATTCATGGATGTTGAAAAACATTGAGTTTTCTTTTAAATCAACTCTTCTGGGCTAGGTTGGTTAGTTGTGATTATGGGTTTGGACTTGCCTATTTTGAGCAAAAATGCATGGCATCAAATGTGATGTGACCTAATTGTTACATCACAAATTAGTTATAGATAATATTACAGACCTTTCTCTTTGCAAGATGTGTTACACAGGTATGCAGGAGAGATGCTTCATGTGTCTGTGTAAATTAAGATAAGTTCCAGTATTACAAATTAGCATTAAAATAGTGAACTGTATTAGCTTTTAGTAAATAAAGTGGAGATTTCACCAGTAGTGATGTATTACTTTATTAATCTGTTTAAAAAATATCTGAAAGATTTTATGTGTAAATGGTTTATCATATAGTTTGAGACTTAATTCTAATCCTTGATGCCTGCATTTTAGCTGGTTTTTTCATTTATGCTAACAATAAACTGCTTGTAAGAAAATTCAGTTAAATTTTTCTCCTGGTTAAGGAAATAGCAGCAAAGAGTGGATTTCATTTTGAGCTTAATTTTTAAATTAAGTGAAGGTAGGTAGAAAGCGCCTGGATATTATAACATATTTCCTTTTCTTTTTATATATTAAGCAATATCAAAACATTGTAGTCATCTACTTTTATTCTATTTAAAGCAGAAATAATCTCATCTTCTTTCTTGATGACCGTAATAACAATTGTAGCAGTAAACTTTTTGGAAATGTTGACAACCTATTGCTTATTCTCAGTGTTGCAGTGCATTCCAAATTTCTTGCTCTGAGTATGTTGAAATGCGTCTGGGTTTGTGCCTCTGAACTGTGTTCCTATTAAAATTACCATATAAATAGGAGCAGAGTTGGACAGTTTCGAGATTTTTGGATGAAGCAGGGAGGAATACTAAAGAAGAAATAGACACCACAATTTTCAAATAGGCACCATGTTTGTGGCAGATGTCTTCCTCTCCATACGTCTGTTGGGTGGAGAAATCTATTTTTTGTTTCTTTCCACATTTATAGAGGTATTGTCACCAAACATCTATTTGTGAACTGAAAAATATTCAGATTTTCTCAGTGCTTTGTAGTATTGTGGTTGTCTGTGGTTGTTGAAATAATGTACCTAATCTGATTGTTTTTTAATTGTGGCAGGGCAGACTGATGAATTGGACAGCTATATGTACCAGACAGTAGGACACCATGCGATTGATCTATATGCTGATGCACTGGATTTGCCACTCTATCGTGGTTTCATAAAGGGTACCAGTATAAATACTGAAAGAGTGTATACTATGTGTGAGGAAGATGAGGTTGAAGACCTTTACCACCTCATGAAACTTGTTAAGGTATGCTGAATGAAAATAATTCAATAATTGGGGACAACTATATTTCTTAGCTCATTTATGAAATTATGTAAATGTTCCACTTAGGTATTTAAGGAAAACTTTCAGAAAAAAATTGAACACTTTTTACAAGTTTTATTTCTATTCCTTTGTTCTTCCTTCCACTGTAAATATATATCATAACTTTATTCCTTTTTCCCCAATCTAAATCATATTTATTGTTCCCCGCTTCAAGCCCAAACCTTGTTCCTATTTAATAAAAACACTTACAACAGGTGCTCAGTATATACCACAAAAACATAATTGTGAAAATTATCTGTAGATACAATGCTTATGTAGTTTCATATTTGAAATAATTTATTGCTTGCTTACTAGAATGAGGGGTCTTTCTGGGTTTTGTGCATTTATCAATGTATCAAAACTAATGACTAGACATTTCCATTTGTGTACACTTAATGCTCTCTAAACCAGAATCTGTTATTTATCTGTATGTTGCAGATCATTCACAAATTATTACAGAGTATTTTACAATGATAGTTTTGATTCTGGTAGCCCTGTAGCTATATTCTAATGTGTCACGTAATAGCAGTAACATGTATCAATCCTTTTTAGCTATAAAACCAATTAAAGGGAGCTAATGAGTGTGTTTCCTAGCACTTGAAATTTATTCTTAGTTCTTTTCCAAAATGTTTCATGTAGTACTTTATTTTCCACTGGAATTAAATCAGATCTTATTGAAATAAATAGAAAACCTCCCATTGACTCCAGAGGTTTTACACAAAGTTTGAGTGAACATGCTATGTCTGTTTCCATTAATTGTGTTGATGACTTCAGTTCACAGAACTAAAACCATACAATGTTCAGAAAAACTTAAGTTGATATTTTTAAAAAAGTAAATACACATTTAATTTTATTGATCAAATGGGTAGACTACTTTCTGAAACTTTAGCTACAGATATTTGTAGTCTTCAGTTCAGGTACTGAACATTTTCTAGCCCTCTTTCTCCATTGAAATTGGAATTCTGAGATTGGAATCTCAGAAATGAGATTCACGAACCTAAAAGCTTCAGGCTTATTCTTTCTTGAGCTTAAAAAAACTTAACTTGCAGATGAGACCTAAGAATGTGGTTCCAGTGCAGAGTGCTTCCTGAACCGTGTTGGAGTTTCATGTTACATCTTCTAGATATTTTTGGCAGGGAAATAATTTTCCTTTAAAGTTAAATCGAGATCGTACACCTGTGTTGGAGTATGAGGCTGAAACAGGAGAACAGTGCATGTATGCTCTATGACCTGAATTTGTGCCAGGGGAGGTTTAGATTAGATATTAGGAAAAATTTCTTCACTGTAAAGGTTGTCAAGCATTGGAACAGGCTGCCCAGGGAAGTAGTTGAGTCATTATCCCTGGAGGTATTTAAGAGACATGTAGACATGGCACTTAGGGACCTGGTTCAGTGGTGGAACTGGCAGTGTTAGGTTTATGTTTGGACTTGAGGATCTTAAGGGTCTTTTCCAACCTAAATGATTCTGTGATTCTGTGATTATGCTCTAGAGTCCTTCACAGAGGTTTTAAATGGAATGTGCATATCATGCAGTACAGGAATTGAGAGAACTATGGTACAGCAGCTTTAAATTATTTTTGAACCATGATAGCATTAGAAATTAGAAGGACTAGTATATGCTGTCTCTTAAAGCTGCATACTAACACCTTTCTGCCATTTTTTATTATCTGTAAGATAATAAATTACTCATCAATTTAATTAAAAATGGGCAGTTTAGTGGCAATTAAGCTGATACTTCCTTTTTGATTCTTGCTGTCTTTGGAGAAATGGATGCCTGACGTAAATTAATGCTAATGTTAAACCTTGACAACTTCTGCTTTGGTAGTGTTTACATTATAATTATAACTGTAGTTGAAAGAGATGTTATCAAGAACAAAAAACTATTTGCTTCTTGTATAGAAATATTAATTCTACTTTATGATATTTTAAAGACATAAATATTAACAGTGTACTGCCTTTATGTTAGACTTTGGATAACCATATCTTCACAGTCAGACCTATCTGAAATTCTGATGCAAAAGTTTCAGTAGGAGTCTTGCATATTCTGATGAATAATTGCAAAATTGTCAGGGGGACATAAAATACAGCAACTGTAAGTCTTTGGTTTTTTTTGTTTTAAGAAAAAGACATGAAAATTTTTCTTTTGTCTGTTAGCAGTAGCTTTGAAAGCTTCCTATTTTTATTTTTTTCACATTGTTTTATAACTGCAGTTTTGTAGCTTTACTATGTAAGTCTTAATCACTGAGGATTTTGCTTTACGAATTTTTTTCCACAGATGTTAATAGTTTCAAACAGAGAGCTAAATTTGCTTTCTGTTGAAGGGAGGGAAGGAATTCTGCAGAAGCCTTGTCAAAATGCATCTTTAAGCGGACATAATTTCAAAACGCTGGTCAACCTAACATAGCTCTGTTTTTCTGTCAAATGTTTTGGGACCAAGAATACAGGAAAGGTGTGTCTAGATCAAAATCACACAGTGTGCCTCACTTTCTGTTTGTAAAGAATGCTTGTGTTCCAAGTACTTCTTTAGTAAAAAGTTAAAACCAAACACATTTGAAAAAACAGTATGAATTCAAAAGTATTTGATGTTTTTAAAAATAATGCTATGAGAACAAGATTTCTAAAGTTAAATATTCCCCTTCAGTGCCAGGAAACCCAGGATACCAGTCCTGTTCTAGTTCGCGGGTCTCAGAAAGTGATATTGACTGCCAGTTATTGCAAACCTGCTACTTTTATTGTCACAAACCCAGACGACTGATAGGTATGAAGGAAATTCATTTTTTAGTTGCCTAGTGCCCCGTTTTAGACTATGCATTAACTATATAGTGTAAAACATATCAGAGTATTTATATGATGTCTAAATGTATCTTACTGTGCAGTCCTTACCTAATAGTAGAATATTTACTTTGTGAGACATGTAAATCTTGAACTCTAAGGAATAATTTAATCTGCTCTCCACGATACTGAATGGGGATTGCCAGTACCCTTGTCTATCTGTGTTTGTCTCTTGGCGTGTTGGAGATTTTTCTAGCAAAGCATGTAAGGACTAGGGTTTCTCAGTTATCTGAATTATCCTTCCGGGTTTTATCATGGCACTGTGTTTGAAACCAGGAAACGTGTGTGAAAACTGTATTTTTTTTTTTCCCTGTAGTGATTGGAAAGACTGGAGCATGGAAGTGCTTTTATGAAACTTTCCTACAACATATTTCTCAATATAGCCATATTTAACTGCTTTCTCCACTTTTCAATGTAATTACAATCTTGTCCAAATAATACATTGGTGTTTTATGCAAGCACATACAGAAGTGGTGTTATATGGGTTGAATTTTGGATTGTTTTCTGTATCTCATGGAACAATGGCTAAACTTTTGTTTAGGGCAGTGGTTGTAGCAGCTTCCAGACATACAAACCCATGCAAGATAATTTATTTCAGTTCTGGGTTTCAGTAGGCAGTTCTGTCCAACTTTCTTGCCTTATCTCCTTTGCTCTGTGAAGGCTTTGCCTTTATTTGGTAAGTTTCCAGTGCTGGAGTAATTTGTAAAATTCTTGAACTTGTTAAAAACGTTCTTTTCTGCTAGCATTTTTTCATCTTTTTCAATAACATTTTTCGTAAGTTGAGTTTTAAAAAATTATTTCAAAAATTTATTATAGTTTCTTTGTAATATATTTCCCCGTGTTTATTATAAAGCATGCAAGTTGATGTTCAGAGGATTTTCAGTTTTCACGTGTTATTTCTGTCAGAGATCTTTTTGTGGTGCACTTTGTTGGTTCAGAACCTGAAAGCTTACAGAAAACCAGAGAATACACTTGAAAGAAATTAATATATTGGATCTCAGGACGGAAGGATTATTAATTATTGTATCACCCACTGATCAAAAATAAGAATTGATATTTCATATATTAGATGTATTTGAATAATAATACCCTTTGCTTGTGGCACTGTTTCATTTTGTCAGTAATATGGAAAGGGAAAGAAAGAAAATTTATTTTCTGGAATATTGTCACATTATAGAGCAATGATCTTATAACTCGGTCTCTAAGAACAAATAACATGGTTTTTAGTTACAGCAACAATGAGCTTATTAATACAGTATGAATCCTGTATTTAGTAGTTATTTTTTAAGGACAGGGTCATGATTTTTGAAATGGACCCAGACTGATGTTTACTGAAGACAGAAAGTATTCCTGTCTGAGAGTTAAAAATACAAAAGCTGTGTAATTTTAGATGTTATTTAAGATTATCTTTTGTCTCAAAGTACTTTGGCTGTGCAGTTTCAGGTGGAATAGAGGTAGCTTAAGTCCTATCACTATTCAGTGAAACTCCCTAAGACTTGGAGTTCTTCAGGAAGCAGTTCTTCAGGGTTTGAGATGAATGGATGAAGTACAAGGTTATTCTGTGGCCTTTGGATAGGGATTAATTCCCTCACAGAAGATAAAGCTTTCAATTTCTTGTTATTGCTTATAGTCCTCCATGCTAAAGAAACAGTCTTCCTTTCACCCTTCTCCAGAATTTAGCTGATGTGGCCAATGGGTAAAATGAGTTCTTGGATTCAGTCTGACGACTGACTTTCTGTGGCTTTTGTACAGCCAAACATCTAGATGCTCCCATCAGGAAAAATACATGAGTAAATGTAACATAGTATTCTACTGGGGGCATTGCTTCACTGTCTTCAATGTTATAAAGTGTGTTTAAGAGAAAAAGTATTTAGAAATAGTAATTTGGCTGTTAGATGTCCATTTTAATCAGCTCTCAGTAGTCCCTGTGACTTCAGTGCTAATATTTACATGATAAGGGCTAGTAGCGTACCATTGACTCATACAAATAAGGTTTGCAGATTTTCATAGGAGTCTTTAAGATCTAAATATTATTAGTTATGGAATCCTGAATGACTTCCAAGAATCTGTTATCAGAAGATCTCAGCATGCTGTTCCCAAAACTATTTTTGCTGTTTATGAGTTCAGAAAAAGGTAGGTAGCTTCCCTCTCTCACTGATGGGATTCAGGAAGTTCAGAAGTGTATTGAACTGTTCTGGTCTAGTCATCATTTGCCATGTTTTCAGTTGAAGAAAATCTACTATTTTCCCTATTACGATTTGAATTATTTGTAGATGTGTAGACTAATTCCTGAAAGGTATATTTATCAACACCATTGAAAAAGATTAAGTTATATGAAGAGGTATTTGTCATTACACTGAATTTCCAAAATGATCACTTCTCCTTAATTTTTTCCACTGTATTTTAAGATTATTGCAAATGAAGAATACTGTGCCCTTGATGTTTTGATAGACTAACTGTAATTTGGTAGTTGAAACATAGAATTTATGTACAGCAAGTGATATTATAACATCAGTATTGAAAAAAACATCCTAAAAATATCTTCAGTGCCTGTTTAGGGGAAACAGTGATATAATTTATTTTTTGGGATCTCTGCTACTTATGTTGATTAGATTAACATTTGGAGGCTATATCTCTTAGCACATTTCTTTTTGCCTTTAGACATGAAAGTTAAATGTGAAGTTTTAGAAATTGTATGAAATGGCTACCTACACTGACAAAAAACAAATAACGGTGCTTCTTCGTAATGGAGGATTTTTATTTTTTTGAGACAAAATATTTGCAGTGGTTTTTCATGTGGCATAGACTAAGTTCCTCTATCTTTTTATAATGGCTAGATTTTTATCTGTGAGAATTTGAATTGTCCCTTTGTGCTCATCATTGAACATGATTTTTTTTTTTTAATGGACTTGTTATTATTTCTTTTAATTAATTCTGGAGTGGAGCTCTGTAGCATCTTCCGGCTAGGGGATGACCACTGTCATCAGCAGTGAATAAGAGTGTGAATTAAGGGAAGAGGGTAAGAAGTAATTGCGTAGTTGGCAGTGCTTTAAGCAGTGTAAAAATAATCATGCATCTTGTTCCATTCACAAGACAGGGTTTGTTTAGATTTGGTTTTTTGGTGGGTTTTTTTTTTTTTTTTTAAGTTTGAATTTAAAATGAGATGGGAACAAGGAAATTTTTTAATCAACAGGATGCCTGTCATTCTCCATGTCTCATCTGAATTGTTCAGGGTCAATTTTTTTTCTGTAAGGGGATCTTGGGCAACATCTTCGAGGTAGTTTCTTACCGTGAGAAATGCTGAGCTTTATGTAAACAAAAAAGTCACTGTATTTCTCCCTGTTAGGTGTGTGGAGTTGTTTTCACTCGCTTTCAGTCTTGTTGTGTTAATATTGAATAAGCAGAGACAGTCAGGCTGGTAGTGAAAAATGGTAAGCAAGCCCGAGGGCTTGTTCTGGTCAGCTTTAAACCTCTGATTGCCAGGTTTTCCTAATTTCCCATTTCCAGGGCATCTCTACTGTGACCTTGCCTGCTGAATATGATGTTCTGGGTTGCAGGATTCTCACGTGCATTTGGAAACGGGCAGCCAGGCATTGTTTACAGGACGCCAAATGAACTGTGCACTCACAGCAAGTTTGATAAACACACATTTCCTCCTTTTATCAGTGAGATTGCAGAATGTGAAGTATGAGTTTCCAGTTTTACTCATTCCCTTCAAACCTTTTCCTGTTTAAAAACTGAATCTCACTAATTGGATGATGATACATCCTTAGATTTTGTTTTGCTTTTTTGTTATTGTTGTTTTGAATTCAACTTACTGGTCACTGACGTTTTATTTCAGTGCCTACCTTGACCAGGTTTGGCAGACTTTCAGATAAAAGCTTTCCATTTGTTCAGCACAGAAAAGGTTCATCCCTATCGATGTAAAGTGAATGCTAATTAACAGTAATGACTTCTAATCACTTTGCTTTTATACTCCTTTAGGAGCACTGCTATTATCCAATGTAGTTAAGTGAAACGCTTGTATATGAATCAACAATGCTGTATTTCTTCTTGCAGCTATTGCTCATAATCAAGCTTTGAATAAATTACGATAGTAAAATTGGTTTTAATGTGCTGTATTGAATGGGGAGAAAGGAACCTCAAATATCTTGTTAAATATCTTGAATATTTAGAGAGTTATCCATTAACATTTTGGCATTCAGTATTGTAGTTAAATGGAAAAATACATTAAGATGTTTAAGTCAATTTTGTAAATGTTATCAAAACTTTTTGTGGTTTGAATTTTATTTAAGTGACGTGCATAGACTCAACAGCCTCAGTAACAGCCCCATTTGGATCCAATTGCACGTCTGTAGGAATGAACTACAACATTTCTGAGTTAAAATGCAGTTAAGTTTTGCATAGAACAAATGTGTATCTTGAGAGCTTCACCTGTTTTAGCTAGTATCGTAGTGCATATTTAGTAGGTTAATATGCATTTCTTTTATAAATACTGTGTATCAACAAACTGTTAGTTTTGTTTACATGCATGCAACCTGCCTGCCTAGAATTGTATACACTTCAAAAGGAGTGTAGAAGTAATACTAGTGAAATTTTATTAATACCTGGAAACAATAAAATGAGTCTTTATTTCAGCAAAGCTAGACTGCTAGAAACAACACTAATGAAAAAACAAGAGCTAAACAGATTACTAGACTGACGGTACGTTTAGCAATTTTAAAATAATTTTGATTTAGAAACAGAATTAGGCTAAAGACAGAATATATATGAATTTGAAATTTAGTGAACCTTTTTACTTAACATTGCACATAAAGGGCCTGTTTGAAAGCCAAAGATGGCAAAACCTGGATGAAACCCATTTCTGCAATGCATATGAGTTTTTGGTTTTTATTTATCTGATATTAACAAGTTCCTTGAAACAATTGCTTAAATTACTTAGAAGGAATTCGAGGTCTTGGTGTCTGTGAAGGAACTGGTGTCTTAATTGGTAAATATATTTGTGTTGTCTGGTTTTGCAATGAAAAAAAATATTGGGTTTTCATTTTCTGTGGCAGTTGCCTTTCATGGTCTTCCTTTGTCTTTTCTTGCATGCTTAGAGACACAGTTTCTCCACAGTTACCATCACAGTTCTTATGCACGTTGATGTGAGCAAGTATCCACCATCGGTGGTTTTGATTTAGTTTGTTCTGTTCATTCATTCACAGAGCTGTACACAATTTTCTGGTGCATGTTTTGTTTGCTTGAGCATCTTCTCTGTTAACATTTTTTTCTTTGGTTTATTATGAAGTTATTGCCTAATTTAATTTGAAAATACCTTCTGTGTAGCCTTTTCTCTTCAAATGTGAATTTGAGTCAATTTTCATAAAAGTCCTATTTTTTTTTTGCTGTAGTACTGTAAAACATGCTGCTTGTGGATTTTGCCACCACATTGGTGAAAAAGAGCAACACCTTTCTTATCTACAGTTTCATTTAAATGGATGGTACTATCCCTATCTTATTTCAGTACCTTGGTCTTTTACTTGTTATTTTCATCATGCTTTTTACGGATAAAAAATAAAAAATATGAAAAATAAATTATTCTGTGCTGAGGTGACTGGTTACATTATATTATTTACACTTTCATTAGGCAGTGGTAATATATGCTTTAAAATTTATTAGTGTTTAATGAAGTGTAATTGGTGCTAGTTCTAATAAAATACAATCAAGGACAGGTGAGCTTTCATACAAATGCACAGTAAAACATTTATCAAATTTGTCTTCATAAATATTTTTATCTCTGAAGCTTCATTCTTTGTGTAAAAATCATTTTGCTTTCTTACACAATCACTAAGTTATTTAAGCTGACTTATTTAACACATATCCCCCTTTGATATGAGTGTCATACGTGCAGCAACTGCATGGTTGCATTATTTTCAGGTGGACACGTTGTGATCAGTATATCTAAAGGTAATTCTCCTGGAAAGGCTGGGATTTTCATTTGGTTTATATTGCACCGACATTACCATTTTCAAAGTAGAAATGATTGATTTGTAACTGTCATTATGAAAAAGAATAAAACAGAACTGGCCTTTTACACTGTAAAAGGACTGTACGGTATGGAGATATTCCTTCTGTTGATAAATTCTGCCTGTGGAAGAATTGCATAACCGTCATCACTCATTTTCATATTGATTATGAGTGAGATTCCAGTAATAGGTTGCTGTTTGCAAAGGATAAGGCGGTGCTGTGATTAGTTACCTTTTCCATGGAAAGCACTACAAAGGAAAATGCCAAATGTGTGCACTACAGCATTCCTATCAGCCTGACAGTCTGTGAACTTTTTTTTCAGTCCATTTTTCTTCGGAAATACAGCTTCTGTCTTTTTGCCTTATTATTGTTTTAGGTTTAGTGCATTTGCATGCTCTTCTAACTCCGGATTCTTTCTTTAGTTAGTTATTTATTTTCCTGACAGTCTTCTGTTCTTGGGCCCTGTCACCATTGTAACTCTTGATAACTGATACAACAGTGCCCTCTGTAGTTTCTCCCTATGTGGTTACTACCTACAGATGGTTTTGAGCATTCAGGTAAAGAACAGGATGTTTAGACTTATTTTTAGCTCAAACAAAAGCCCTTTTTTTTTCTTAAGGAAACATTTTGATTTTTCACTAACTGTTTTACATGCAAGAAAGGGAACAAAGAGACTCTTCTGAGTAGTCTTTTAGGTTTATAAGCACTCTTGTCATTATCTAGTGAAAATCTGAAATTTTATCAGGCATTCAGGGCAGTCATTAAAACGATATGGGCTTTTCTGTGTAGCCTTTCCTGAAGTTTTTGTTTGAAGTGGAGCTTCAAAACAAAATAATTTCAAGCTTACTTCCTTTGTGCTTGCTGCTTCTCCTAAACTAGGTCTTGCATGATCTGCCAGGGACTGAAGACATGCTCTCCAGCAGAACACCTAGGCTTTATTAATGATGTTGTTTTAATTCATACAGTGACAGAAGTAATTGTTGTTTACTAGCATTGATTGGTCTCCAAAACTCATTTACAATTTAGATTTCTCTTTTACCATAGCTTAATATGCAAATACCTTTTTATTC
Organism: Pterocles orientalis; assembly: GCA_011057875.1. NCBI lineage: Eukaryota > Metazoa > Chordata > Aves > Pterocliformes > Pteroclidae > Pterocles > Pterocles orientalis. The sequence continues at coordinate 327,314 of WKFP01014983.1, read as the reverse complement.
TGTGTTTTCTGCAGAACTTGTTGGACAGGTTCAGTATTAAACACACATGTTCCCCGCATTCGCATACATGCACATTCACAATCATGCTGCCATTTAAATATTATAAACTACAGTAAAAAGCATGACCTTTTAAAAAATGAACGCTTGAACTACAATTAGTTTCTTCTGTAACAGCATCATAAAAGTCACTCTGTGAAAAGTTAAATGGCTTTATTTTATGATGGGGAGAGTTAATGTATGTGTAGAACACACTCTTAATGCACTTCTATGAAATGAAAATCATAAGTCATTGCAGTAAATTACAGTTAATGGTGTAACCATTGATGGATATTCAAAACATTCCTGTATCTCTAATGATTTTTGTAAAACATGACTGCCCACATGCCTTAGTTCGTTTGGAACAGTAGGTAGATAAACTCACCAGCTTTCTAATTCTGAAGACCACTTTTTCTGTGTGACAAGTGATAAGAATTTTGGTGGAGTAGATAGTACATCCAAAACACTTCCTGCAGTATTTGAGATCTGGTAATAAATGATGATGAAGACTAATTTAAAATTAAATTAAGAGGTGATGCTTCAGGAATGTAGTGTGTAGAAGCTTTGATTTTTTTGTCTGTTTTATGGGTAATCTCTAGCCTCTAGTCATATGGTGTCTTTACTTTTTACCATGAGATTTTATATACTGAAATGTTGTTGGAGGAAGCAACAATTATGGCATAATGTGCACTGGCTAATCCAGAAAATACCCCATATTTACTATCCATTAACATAAAAAGATGACAGATGTTAAAAAGGTGACCCATGTTTTTTTGGTAAAGCAACTATTATTCTACTGGCAAAAAAAACAAGTTAAATTTGGTCAAAATGACTTCACTCTAAATATAACTGAAACTCTGAATCAAGCTTAATTCTTGCACTGATGGCATAATTACTGTTAACCTTAAATATTGGGGAGGGGCATTCTTTCATTTCCGTTAGTGACCATCTTCATGCATGTAGGTTTTTTATGGTAATACAAGTTTGGGTTTTGTTGTTGTATTTTTTTTTTCCTTCGGTATGGCCAAGCCATAGATTGTTACAACTAAAGTTATCTTGAAAGTTTGCTTCATGAAGAAAGGGTAGAAATTGAGTGTAGTTACTTTACATATGATTCTAATCTTTTCAATGGAACTTAATCGCAGTTTACTCTCTTTTAGACAAATCTGTCATTCAGATTAATGTGAATTTTGCTTAGAAAGGAATTCTTAATTTAAATAATATTTTGATGAAGAAAGGAAACAAATACAGGTGATTTGTTATAAGTGTGACCTGGTTGGCAATGAGAGAAGGATTTAATTTTAAACTGGAATTTGAGACAGATAAGATGCTGTCTATTTGAAAAAAAATGAGTAAGGTGTATTTTCATGCAATGAAACTAGCAAATTAAGATTCAACATAATTAAAATAGAGATAAATGTACATTACATTATTGGAGATGATGAATTACTGCTTTTCTGCCTACTGGGGGCTGGCATAATTTACCAAGACCACAGAAGTGACAGAGCAGCCACTGCAGATGCTTATAGGAAATATCCTGTTTAGTCCACTTATTTTCTCTTTTTAGTTAAAATGTTAATGACTATTTTACCACATCCTACAATCATTATCTCCCCCAAAATCCCATACTTCTTTTCATCTGATTGGATTATGTGATCCCTGTCTGAAATATTTAATGAAGGAGAATATATGTTTAAGGTAAATCTGTAGTTTAAAATGCTTGTTTTCAAGTAACTTGCTTAAGAATGATCACTAAATAGTTTTCAAGTGTCCTTTCATATAATCTGAGTCGGTGCAGGGTAGTTAAGGGTATTTCTGATGGGCATCTTAATTTTAATTTCCAGTATTTCTTTAACTCCGAAATACCAAAAGATGGACTGAGTGTTGGGAATGTCTTTTGTATAGAAAATAATACGTATCTATTCTGATTTACTTGGTTAGCAGTTGCCTGCTCTATAATGCTAGTTAGAAGAAGAAAAATAAATATTGCAATATAAAAGGGAACATTATTTGACATAACAAAGAGATACTGACTTTTCTTACTGGAAACATTTATAAGGATCTTTGTTTATGACCCCAGGGTGGTCTTTATTACTAAATGAAGAGCTGTATTATTAAATGAAGATCTTCTAATGAAGATGTTCTTTTAAAGACATTTTTTCTTCTGCTTTTAAGACGTTCTTTCTTTCTATGGGAACTTGGTCATGAGAGAGAATCTTTGATGGCATAATATTTTTGAAGAAAAAATTAGTGTTTAGGTTTTACTTGGTTACTTGATGGCTTGTCTGTTTTAATAACTATAAGAAGTATAGATAATATTCTCAAAATGGCTGTGAAGTGTCAGTAGATACTGAGGAGTTAGGGACTAAAAACAAATGAACACACTCCTTTGAAGTATTTTCTTATGGACCTGTTTGTTCTACATTCCTTAGGCATCTTGTTTTGCTGTCTTCTGTGTTATCCACAAAACTATTTTTTTTTCTTCGGTTCTGCTTACACAGTGATTTGATAAGTTGTATGGCATACTGTATGTGGTGGTTTTTGGCCTTTTTTTTTTTTTCTTGTAATGTGATTTTGGTATCCAAAACATTAATAACATGGTATTTAAGGAGGGCACAGTTTACTACAGAGTATGTCATCCAAGCACCTGCATTAAGCTACCTGGCTTAACTTTGTTGTCTTGGCTTTCTTCAGCTTTTGTGTTTCCTGGCCAATGTACCAGCACAAAGAAAAGATTAATGTGTATAATAAATAGTATTTTGTGGAACTTGACTTTAACCTGTAACGTTTGTGATTTTTATAGAGCTAGGTAACTGTTGTTTTATAATTGCTGGGGATTAATTTATTAGTCTTTCCTGTTCATGTAATCATGTTTCATTCTGCTGGTTTGTTGTATAAAGTCCAGTTATTCTTTATTTCTTTCACAGTCCTTAACTTTCCTTAGACCATTACAGTTTTCCACAAATTTTGATTTTTTTTTTTGCTACAGGAACCCTTTTTGCCACATTTAGGATTACCCTTATCCTTTGGAGACGAGTCCTGTGTTCTTAGGGAAAGTCTGTCAGTCATTATTTATTACCTAGTTGTCATTGTAACTTATTCATTGCTTACATCACCATTCTCAAAAGTATTGCTTTACAGAAATGGTGAATGGTGCTGTGAAGGAAAGATCAATAAATGCTTTCACAGGAAGATTTAACCTGAGACTTAGACCTTCTTTTTAATACCAAATCTGTGTTATTAGTTATTAGATGGTTTTAATATTTTGACATCAAGTACACTGTTTCTCAAAATGAAAACATGCTATTGTGTTAACTAACTTTTGTGGAAAAGCATGACTTTGGCAGTTAAGTTTCATAACATCTGATTTTCCAACTTTCAGTACTTAGTGGCTTTTCTGAATACTTATCTTCTGAGCTGAAAATACAATCTCATTCCCTAAGAAAAAGTGATAAATCATTTATATAATAAACACTTGAAAAAATGTATTTGAACTTTAGCGATACTGTCGCATGTAACTGCACAAAGAGAGGAGAGCGCTTGTTTGAAATCGTCATTTGGAAAAAAATAAAAAATTTTGCTTCTCCCCATGACTATTTAAATTGCTTTGAGAGCTTGGTGACCCGTGATGTCTTTCCAGAGCATCCAGTTCCACATGATATGGTGACTATTGACACCTTTTGAAAGGTGGTTGCTCTAGAAAGCCATGAGAATATTTAATATTAAATTTATTGTATAAGTTGCGGATTCAGGCAGCTGAGAATTTGAAAATGGCAAATGTGTAGTTTCAGGCTTTCCTTTGTATTATCTTGTACTTCAAATGAGCTGGAAAAGCAAGCAGATTATAATCATTAAAGATTATATCACAAAACCCACTGGAAGGAAAGTAAATGAAAAGGTTGCATGGGGGTGTGATGTTTCCTAAGTTTTTATTTCTTGATTCTGCAACATTAATTTTGTCCAATATTTTTGAAGTGAAGATAAAAAAGATCTAAAGCAGACATGCATAGACATGCACACTTTGGACCGGGCTGGGAGCCTACAGTCTCCTTTGCACTAGAAACTTCTGCAACATGAAATGAGGGACTACCACAGCAGTCTGCTGCTATTTCATAGGTAGGAAACAGGTTTCATGAGCTAGATTTTTGTATTCATTAGGTGATGGGGGATTTCATTGGGAATTTTTGTTTGGTCGATTCTTTTGTTCTTTCATCTTAGAGTTGCTGCTCCATCGGTTGGTAGGTGTTCTTAGAGCTGTCTTATTATCAGCTGCTGCTGATACAGTTGTATCAGTGTCATTCCAGACTTGGAATATTCATGTTCTCAGTAATTATTTTGCCGGGCTGTCAGAATTTTGGCTGCCAGAATATTCCTGAGAAATACAAAGTAAAGAGAGGGTTTGTCATGTTATATAATAGGTGTTTAGTGCATTATAGAATAGGAACTACTCCTTAGCCATTGCTGCAGTAGAAATGCAAAATAGTATACTTAAGTGTTTTCAAAGATGTGTGCGGCTTTCTTCAGCTGTGAAGTGTGCATTAGGCAATGCTGTAGATAGTGTCATGTACTGTATGTTAGTAAACTGTTAGAGTAGCCTGCTCTGTCATTTATCTTTTCTATATCAGTAGTTAACCTACTTCAAACTTAAGTATGAAGTCAAATTTGCAAAAAAATATAGGAAGTATTCTGGGTATTAGACTTTCTGTGTTTTAACCAAAGCAATACATCATGTTAAAAAAAAAATAAATCCTTTAATCTATAAGAATTTGAAAAGCAGGAGGATCCTTGCTTCCAGCCTTGTTTTCAGTTAGTGATCTGGCATGCTGGTTTCTAGCAAGTGTTATTCAACTCCTCCTAGTTTCTGGGAAGTTTCCTTTCAATCACTTCTGAAGTCTGTCAGAATTTTTTCCCTGCTCCACTCAGCAACCTCTGAGCATGTATTTGTAATATACTAAGAGGACAGCACAATTGCCACCTGTTTGTAAAATACCTTAGCTGAAGAAATGAGGAGTAAACCATGTTTAAGTAATTAATGCTAAGGTTGTATAAGAAAGTTTTTTCTCTGCCTGCTTCCCATTGTCTCATTGAGCTAACTTGTAGTTTTCCAGTAAAGTGGCAGTCAGATTTTTAGTTTTTGTAATATATTATTCCTTAAGTTGTGTTTTTGAGAAGTATATCTAGAAACTTCCATTGAAGAACTGAGACCTTCCAGTATAGAAGTGTTTCTCAAAGTTGATCATTAGGTTTTAAGTTGTCTTGATTACTTTTGAGTGGAAAGTATTAGCATTTACAGTCTCTCCTTTGAACTGAAATCATACAGAATCCATTCAGATTTAGTTTACTCCTCAAGCCTTTTGTTTTTTATTCAGAAGATTCTTTGTTCACGCTTAATTAGAATAAAAGTTTTCACTTCCTTAATTCTGCAATTGTGTTTTTATTGGATAAGAGTAGTCTCTAACAATTAACTTCTTATTTCAGCAAAATGTAGAACTCATCCTTCTCTTTGGTCACTTGTTGGTATGTTTCAGTAGTTGGCATGTTTGACAGAATGTTACATTCTTGTGGGTATGTACGCTTAAAACATAAGAAGTACATTCAACTTAATTTGTTAATCGTATCTTATTAACAACTCTTAACTGAGACTACACTTGCAAGCCGCGTGTTATTTTAGTACTTCAAATAAAAATACATCTGGGATCCTTGACCTCTTCCTCCCAAGCATACAATCACAAAGCAACTGTATGATAATATAATATGCAGTGTTAACAGGAGACACTGGTTTAAAACATTGAGACCATGAAAACTTCTCAGTTTAAAAACTGACATCTCCCATTAAAACAGTATCAATTCATGTTGAAATCTTGATACAAATATTTAGTTTCTGTTAAGTGAGACAAAAGTATTTGTGGGAAGGCCATGCTTACTTTCTTCTTTGTAATGGGTAAGAAAGCTCATCAGTGAGCAGCCCATTGTGTAAATGTCTGCTCTGAGAACTGAAAAGGGACTGGAACCTTAATGAATGTGAATGACCCTGAACTTCCATCACCTATAAACATTTTCTAGTGTCCTTGTCCCTATCTGGCTGATTTTTTTTTTTTAAACTGTCTCTTTGTGTCACACAGTTTGTGTTGGACTAGACTCAGAGACTGTTCCTTGGCTGGAAGATTTTTGAAGAACAAAATCTCTTAATAAAAAGCTGTTTTGATTTTCCTCTTATCTTGTTGTACAGTCCACAGTCTCTTATGCCAAGGTCACAGGTCATGATGAGTACATATTTGCAATTTTAGATGTCTCAGTCCTCTGAAACTTTTTTTTTGCATAGAAAAAACTTAGTAAATAATTGTAGCACCTTGATTAGAGAAGAGGCATATGATTGAGAACCCACAGTATAAAATTAATGCATATACCTTTCAACAGTCAAGCATTCTAGAGACCTTTTTTTTTAGTTTGGGCAATAAACAAGTTGGGAAACTTTGATTCAAGCAGTATTGTCTTCTAAGTGTAAATAGTCGGTTTGTTCTTGATCTCAGAGAATGCCATAACAATCTGCCTGCAGTTGAGGAATGAGTGAGGAGGGATGATAAAGGAAGACATGCATTCTCTTCTTTGTAATGCAGTTACCTACTGACAATACCAGCAAACTTTAAGTTTAGCTTGCTTTGATACACATTTTAAAATATGTGGAACCTAGGTGATACAAGGAAAATACTGTTGGCTTTAAGCAGAGAACGTACCAAAGGGATCTTTGATGCTGTACGTAGGTGATTCTATTTTTCTTACTATCAATTTAATATTAAAGCAGCACATGCAGTAATATTTCTCTTCAATAAAATATTGTTTGGATTGTACTTTAATGTTGCATTTTATTAAATCTGACTCAAAAAAAAAGGAGAAAAGAGCTCAACAGAGGAACAGTGATCAGATGTGTAACTTAACATTTTATTGCATTTTCTTTGATTTTTTTTTTTTTGATGTTTACTCATGGCTAGGATGGGTTATAGGAGTGGAAGAACTAAGAGGAAAAAAAAAAAGCGTCCACTGAAGGATATTGGGATTTGGAAAAAGAAGAGAAAAGGAATTCATTAGTCTTTCCTCCCTTCTTGCTCAGCAGCTTGACCATACATCACCCATTCTTCTATTCCTTGGGGTAGGTTCTGGATCAATCTAGTTGACAGTTGTCTCTCTGGCAGAGTTCCTGATTTTTCTTTGCAATGTTTTCTGCCTATACCTTTCCATGTTATGATTTTTCTGCATTTTTTTCTCTCAAAATTCTCTCCTTACTATGTCTCTCTATTGATAAACATTCACCTATGTTTAATCTTGGTATCACCCCAGCAAGCTGTATTTTTTCGGATTCTCTAAAACATTGCTAGCTTGCCAACCTCTCTCTTCCACCGTGCCTTCATGTAACCTTTCTGGCACTCATGATCACTAAGGACTTCCTTTCTTCCTCACTTTCACCCAATTGGAAGAAATAGAAAGTAATTTTCTTCTCCCCCATATTCAGACACACATTTGCTTTCAGATTTTAAGGGGGCATAATGGCTACCACTCTGAGAGCAACCTGAGGCTACAGTCCTGTTGACAGTATGAGATTTCAGAACTTCACAGGATGGAAAATAAATTTAAGGTTTATGCAAACTAATAAAACAGGATGGAGAAGATTTTATGGTAAACTTAAGATATTTTAGCATTTTGTAGCAATTTTTTTATGCTAAGCTTTAGAGAAAGGTGTTTTTCTTGTAATTTTTTTCATCATTATTCCGTTACCAAAAAATCATTTTGAAAGTTTTACTGTGCTATATATTTCCCTTTTGATTTTGCTTTTTATGTGCCAATATTTTCTGATTTTGTCTTCTTTCCTTTGGCACTTTCTCATCTGTCTTTCCTTTCTGTTTCTTCCAATCTCCTTCTAAATACTGTTCTTTTCAGTTTTTTCCTCAAGGCATATCCTCAAGCCACCCTTTTTTTCTGCTACCCATATGTTCTCTACCGTGGAGAAATGAACTTTGAATTATCCTTCGTAAAGTGTAGTGTTGCCAGCCCATGTTGGGCCAGTGTTGCTTTGCATATGTTGGCGTTTCCTGAAGGTTTTCCACTTACAGCTTTACCTGGGTTTAGGGTAAGTTAGATGTTATGTGAAGCTGTTGTAGGACCTGGTTCATACTTGTCTTGTTCCTGGTATAAGGAATATTTTATTTCATTTCAGAAATATCAAACCTGCATAAAATGGGAAATTTGGACCAGATTTGCTTAGAATACTCATGTGAGAATGGGTGATCTCCACTGGCAGTTTTAAAAGCAAACCTTAATAAAGTTTTCAGGTTTTGGCCATCCATTTTCATAGAAGGTATTGTGAAGCTGATTTGCAACCAGCTGACTGAAATAGAATCATAGAATGGCTTGGGTTGGGAAGGACCTTAAAGATCATCAAGTTCCAACCCCCCTGCCATGGGCAGGGACACCCTCCACTAGACCAGGTTGCTCAAAGTCTCATCCAGCCTGGCCTTGAACACCTCCAGGGATGGGGCATCCACAACTTCCCTGGGCAACCTGTCCCAGGTGTCTCACCCCCCCCCCACAGTGAAAAATTTCTTCCTAATGTCTAGTCTAAATTTACCCTCTTTTAGCTTATACCCGTTACCCCTTGTTCTCTCACTACACTCCCTGATAAAGAGTGCCTCCCCATCTCTCCTGTAGGCCCCCTTCAGGTACTGGAAGGCTGCTGTTAAGTCTCCTCGGAGCTTTCTCTTCTCCAGGCTGAACAACCCCAACTCTTTCAGCCTCTCCTCATAGGGGAGGTGCTCTAGCCCTCTGATTAATTTTGTGGTTCTCCTCTGGACTCTCTCCAACAGAATACAGAATCTCCTTTTATAGGAAAAAAGATTTTCACAGGTTTTTGGTGAGAATCTAGAGGAAAATTAGATACTGAAATTTCCTGTGAGACAAACAAAAGAAGAAAAATTGATATTTTTCTGTCTTCTTGGACTTGAACAGCTAGTTCTCCTGAGAAAACAGCTTTGGGTGGTTTCTTCTATTTTTTCAGGATCCCATCTTCAGGCTGGACAGGGCAGAACCATGTTGTCAGCTTGTAGCCAAGTGGATAGGGGAAAATCTGTTCCTAAGTTTGCAACGATTCACCTGGGGAAGCTGTATTCGCGGCTGTGAACTGTACAAACCCACACTCCATGTGACCCGTTGGGTAAACTGGCAGGAGCCTGGGAAGAAAACTGTTATGTTAACTGGAAACTTGCTAAAGCTAAACCCCATCTCTTCTTATAAAACATTTCAGCCTTAATGGACTGGCATTTCCAATGAAAAATTGTTGTGCTGGAAAATCCCAGGCAAATTTTAGCCTTTAAGTGCTGCTATATTACTATTACTAAATAGTAATGATAATAATAACTTTACCTTCTTTTGCCTATTAGTTTTATTTGTGTTCTTGCTGTTAATATTAAACAAACCAAGATTGCTTAGAAATGAAGTTTTGTGTATTTTAAGAAAGTGTTTGAGGTAATGTTGATTGTAAGTAGCTGAGGAAGCCTGCTGGAGGTGGTTGGCAAAAGTGCAGTGATGCATTGCACATTTTAAAATTCTTCTTTTAAAGTTCTTTTAAAATTCTTAAGTGTTTACATCACAAGTCTTTTTTCCAGTTTCTTACTAATAAGAGATTGTATTACCATTACGTAACCTGATGACACCTTGGATTGCATAATGTCGGTCATAGTAGAGTATATGCGTTTGTTAGACTGGAAAGTCAGTGGATCAAGTATAAACTGTACAGTAAGCTAAGAAACTGTCCACTGTTAGAATAATGAAAAGGAAGATGGAATTCCTTCCTGTGCACATCAAGACTGCTGGAAGAGACAGGCAAAGTACTGTCTTGTGCACAAGCTTGAGAAGTGAGCACATGCGAACCTCATGAGTGCAAGGTCCTGCACCTGGCTAGGGATAACAATCAATACAGGCTGGGAATGAAAGCATTGCAAGCAGCCCTGAGGAGGACTTGGGGGTACTGGAGGATGAAAAGCTGCACATGAGCCAGTGATAGGCCCTTGCAGCCCAGAAAGCCAAACTAAATATAAGGAAGAAATTTTTTATGATGAGGGTGGTGTAACACTGGAACAGGTTGCCCAGAGAGGTGGTAGATGCCCCATCCCTGGAACCATTCAAGGTCAGGTTGGACAGGGGCTCTGAGCAACCTGATCTATGTGAATATGTCCCTGTTCATTGCAGGGGGGGTGGAGTAGATTATTTTAAAATGTCCCTTCTAACCCAAACTGTTCAGTCATTCTATACTCAGTTCCCTGCTATCACAGAAGGATCAGTGCCAGTGGTTGCCAGAGAGGCTGGGCATGTTAATCCCTGGCCAGGTTTGCCACTGTCCTTAAAAGTAGTGCTCAGGATCCTCTTGGACCAATAGTCATGGGGAGCCTTTAATTACCTGATCAGTTTACAGAGCAGTTGGCTTTTTTTGGGTAAAGATGGATAGTGAAGCCAGGAGAAAAAGGTACATCTTTTCCCAACGTCTGAATAGCAGGTGCCCTCTTAAAAAAAATCTACTCGTTTCTTGGAGGCTTGATTTTGGGTTTTTTTGGGGGGATTATCTATAGTATCTGTAAATCTGCCTGAATTTGATAGAAGACATTGCCTATTCCTGATAATTTTTTTTTTCTAGTAAACTGCTCAGAGTAGGAAGTTTTTATGATGGGAATTTGATACCTTAAAAATACTGCATTTTAATAGTAGTAATGCCATTAAGCTCTCAGCTAATGCATAACGCACAATGAAATAGAGGAGAATGGTGTCTAGTGTTTGCAAGTGTCTTACAGCCTGATCTTTAGATACTGGACTTGATGTGGAAATTACCAGATGATACTCTGTGGCCTCTATCATTCCAGTCGATTAGATTGTGGAATGGTCCCATTCTGACCTGGAGTATCTGAAAATTTTTGTAGCAAAAGCAGTAAAGAAACTAGGAGTTCTGCGAAGTGCTTCTGTTGGGTAAACACCTTTCCCATTACCACAGGAAACTTTAAAGTGTATTGTTTATTTGGTATTGTAAATGGTATTTATTAGAAACAAAATGACATACCGTCAGAAGGTATTGAAAATGCAGGTCAAACTAAGCAGGAAGATCTTATGCCTATACATTGTTGAAACTTGGTTTTCTTGAATTACCTTTTTGTTTCATTTCTGTGCAAGAGGAGGCAAGGCTACATCAGAGATTAAAAAAAGAAAAAGAAACAACATTCAGTCATGTCAGTTAGTGGCTGCCTACATTGCAATTTATATTGGTTTCCCTTAAAGTAGAATTCAGAATGAGTTTCAGAGTCTCATCAGAAGTTGCAATGTGTTTCTTACCTGTCATTGTTCCAGGTGCAGGTGCGTACGCTTCATGCAAGGAAAGTTACTAGGAGTTGGAGAATTCACTTTAAAATAGATTTTCTGGTTGAAAGTAGAAGTGAACGTAGTTTAAAAGCAGCAAGCGCATCACTTTTAATTTTACTTAAATTGCCAAACTCTTTTATAATGGATTAATACCTATTTTTAAAATGTATTTTCTAAAGTGTGTATAGTGGTTACAGTATTAGCCACCATGTGTAACTACATCTTGTTTTATACTTAGTAATTGTCTTTTGGGGTTTGTTTCCTTATGCATTGGGGATAATTGCAGTATCTGCTATCTTTGAAGTATTTTCTTAAGCACCTATTTAATCTTTCTAATAGGACACTTGCAAAAAATCTTTTAGGCAGAGTAGTTAGAAAAATCTATGAATGAGAATCCTCTTTTAATGGAAAACAAATTCTATGATTACTATTTTACCTGCTGAGCTTTGACTTCTAGTGTGATTGACCATGATACTGAATACAAAATCAGCTCAAATTTTTGAAGCCTTTATGATGCATCTCATTAAGTGGGGTTCTTCTGAGGCAGGGAGGGAGGGGGTGGTGGTTTCAGTGCTTCTCCAAACCATTATCACCTGTTAGCAGTCTTGCTAAGCTTCTCTTCCACCACTGGAAATATAGAAGTTTTTGGTTAGAAAACGGTGAAGAAGTTTGTCTATGTTTGAGTGTCACTGCTTTCAGACTTGCCTGAGAGGATTAACATCATTTAGTCTTGCATTTCTAGAATTAAGTACTACAAAATATCAACTGTTTTAAAAATGAACTCTCTTTTCCCCTGTAGCTATTAAAGATGCTAGTCATGCAGAATCAAGGTTGATTAACTGAACAGCAAATGAAGGAAGAGAAATAAGAAAATGTAGCTGTGAATTCACATACCATGAAAGAATAATGATAAAATTACTAATATAGTCAGATAAATTAACTGTTGTCCTATTGGAGTTGTGGTTTATGATAGCACTGTGCAGGGAAAGGAAGGAGAGGAGAGTGGTTGTGTTGTTTGCATTCTGCTTTTTTTTCATACCTGACAAAGAACGGTAAATTTGAGCTCTAATGATGAAGTAATGTGTGTTGTGATAATAAATAATTAGCATAACTGATTTCACAATGACTTTTCAAGTATTGACATACCACTCGTTACTCAATTTGTGTAGTGTTTGCTGTTGATGAACACAGTCTTCCGTTAGAGACACAGATCTAATAGTCATTGCAATTGATGGCGTCTTCCAAAGTTCATCCCTTAATTCACGTGAAGCATGGGTAGCAATGATTACTTAGCACATTTAAAGAAGCCTATTTTTTAAATTTTATGGTAATACTGTTATTTTCAATAAAGCATCTGATACCCAAGTAATTTGAACACTAATCCTGACATTTTATTGTATTGTAATATAAACATAAATGCAGTGTTAAAAGCTGTACCAATGGTGTCAGACTCCTTAAGGACTTGAGAAAACTGTCATAACTTCTAAAATAACTGATAATCATTTGTGGGTCAAAAAGAGCAACATGCTATATTGCTTAGCTTTCTGCTTTCTTTTTCTCAAGGTTTGTCTGAGATTTATGTGAAGTACACAAAACACTGTCAGTGAAACATTATCACTTTGTAAAAGCTGTTTAGAATATGGTCTGGCACAAAATGTGCAGAAAATTTAAAAAAGAATATTCCCAACTTTTCACATAGAGCTGAGTTGTACGTACTGTTTGAAATTGTGGCCAAAACTAATATATGTTAATGTGGCTGCATCCCGATATTTGCAAAATAAGCCTTGAGCTGCAAACTTATATTTTAAAATTTAAAATTTAAAATTCTATACATAAATATGTATAGAAATAAATAGAAAAAAGTATAACTAAAATTTCGTATATGTGGTTTTATGCATGTACATGTGTTTGTATATGTGTGTGCATATGTATATAGTTCTTTACAGTTCTGGCATTTGACATCAGAAATTTTTAGTACGTGGTCCTCAGAATAAGTTGTTATGCAAGTTATGCAAGATGTGTCAATAATATCGAATGATGGCGCTGCTAATTTTTGATCAGAATGCTACAGCTTTTAAGTTTATTAAAACTTTTAAAGATGTGGAGAGATCAAATTGAATGATGTTGCAATTGCAAAGGATGGGAAGAATTACAGAAAAGTTTTTTCCAGCTAATTGTGCAGAGTCCTGCAGTGTATAATGTAGTAGAGGGGTAAGAAAGCATGGTGGGACACTGGGTAGACACATGTGCCGTGCTCCTGAGTACACTGTCATTCAGCTGGTGTGTCAGTTCACTGAGGGTTCATCATAAGTGCTTAAACTTTTACAGTTGGCCCTTTTTTAGAACGCAAAATACAAGAAGCGGGCTTAAAGCCTTTGAAATAGAAACAAAAGTTGTTTATTTTTTCTAATATGTCCTTTACCATATGTGATCAGGTATTTATTGTGTGTTGCATAAGCAAGTTTTCTGAAGGGTAAGTCTTTCCCTACCATCTGTATTATGAGAGCAATACTTTTGAAGCTTTTTTAAAAGGTTAATCAATTAATCATATTATACTCAGTAATTCAGTAGTTTTTTAATAAATAGTTTTCTCTTTCTTCAGAGTTGCAATTAGTTAAAACCTTTAATTGAGTTTGATGAATAATTGTACTGCATGCTCTTATATTAAGATATGTTTCAATTTTTCTTTGGCTAAGTGGTTGTGTACTATTAACACTAGTTTTCTTCTTCCTCTTTTGCCTAAGCATTTTAAATATCCATAAATTTGTAATTGAGTGTGTAAGGTAACTGAAATGTGCAAAAATTTACCACACCCAGATTTATCAGAGCTGTTTATAATCACAAAGCCCTTGTTTTTGGTGTGTATCTAGCTGGTTTATATTAGGAATGAATTAAAAAATAATGATGATGTGAACAGAGTTTTAAGTAATAAAATGTTTGATGTTTAATTCTAGTTTATAATATAAGAAGGATCATCTTGTAATGTATTCTCAGATTAAGCATGTTATTCTTTTGTATGGCATGTGAGCGTGTAGTTTTAACTACACTTAGTTCGTATTTTGAACTATATTAATGGTAGGTTTAATGTTCAACAATTTTATTTAAGGGCAAATTTAATCTCTGTTAGTGCTGTATTGTGGCTATTGTGGAAAGAAAGTTTAAGCCATTGAAACTGCCAGATCCTGACAACCAGAAGATAATCGTAAGTGCTTGGGTCTGAGCACTTTAGGCATGTGGTTCAGGTGGAGTGCTTTAAATATAGCAGGCAGGCTTCCCTCAGAGACTTCCCTGAAATTACAAAAGGCCTCCGATGGGTGACTGTCCCTTGTCAATTGCTGGTGGAAGACCTTGAGGTAGTTGTATTGACCACAGCCACACAGTTTACATGAGGTAATTTACTCAGATACCTGTTTCCCTAACGGAAGGTTTACATCTGGATGTTATGTATTTATATTACTAAATTGAAACTATTACTACTGAAACTACATTCTTTATTCATTTTTGTAAATTATTTTAACAGTATATTTTAAGTGTGGTATTTCTATAACTGTGAATTAGAGCATATAAAAGAAAAATGTTTTTCTGCAAACTGTACTACACTTAATTATCAGTGCATATCTTGCAAAATAAAAAAAAAAAATTCAATAAAATATTGTCGTGGTAAATCAAGGATAAACCATGCTTAAACAGCTATTGCTTTTTGTCATTCTTGGTCATTACATAATGACCTTGTGCATTTTAGAGACTTTCTTTATAAACACATTTCTTATAGCTCTATACCAAAACTGCAATGAAGTTATTAGTTTTCCATCAGTGAGAGCAAATCATGTAGTCCAGCATTAGTACTGTATTTCTTGTTATTGCAAGGAGATGTAAAATTACTGCTTAGCAATTGCGTCTGGTCAGGTTTTTTTGGGTTTTGTTTGTCTTTAACTCAAAAAAGCCCTATTGTGAAATACAGGCAATATCTTATGCAATTGTATTTGGAAGTGCCTGAGAAATACTGAATCTTAATATAGCTTCCTAGTAGTGTCACATTTGTACCTTTTTTCCTTTGGCCATAATCTATGTGTTCATAGCAGGATTTTCCAGAACTGGAAAACTATTTAACACCCACACTATTTGTTTAACTATTGTTTAACACCCACAGAAGTGGGTGTTAATTTTGAATTGCACATCAAAATTTTGCTTGAGCAAATGGTCCATTTATTTTTCATATGTCTGAGACTTGCCAGAGATGTAACTTTTCATTCTAAGTTGCATGGAATGCAAGAATTATACAATTATACCTGTATCATAGAAGTAATAGAAACATTTTGCTGCAGTCTGGTACTATGCAGTGTAATATTTCATTGTTTCCTTTAATAGACAGCTACAATATTTATCTTCCATGATCTCTGTCTTCTGTGCAGGCCTAAATCAATGATTCTCTGCGATGTTTAGGATTTTTCAGACTACTTAGTCTACTTCTATTTTATTAGAAAAATTTGTTGTTATCAACAGATTGCTTTGATCTAGAACATCCAGGCAGGGCTGTATTCCCAGAACACTTCTTAGTTACAATGATACACAAATGATTTAGAAATTAAAAGGCAATGTTCTGGAAAGGAAATGAGGATCTGTCAGTGGGAAACAGCTCTGTGTCTTGTGACTAAATTGAGTGGCTTATTTTATGGATTGCATAAACTCTTTTATAGGAGGAGACAAGGCTTGGAATAAGTGAACTTAATGTGTTGCAGAAACATTATCAACTTTGAAATAGTACACGTTCTACGTATTAGAAAACAAAAAGGTAAAGTTAATGCAGTCTTAATTCTATGCTGTCCTTTAGTACAGCAAACGCAGTAATGATAACTTCGATTCAGACTCTTGTGGGCATTAACAGTTCAAATAAATTGTTGATAAAACAGCTTTTTAGAAAATACTGAAAACGGAATTGAAAGCTAAACCAGATGACCAGGTTTGTTACCAGCCTTAGTTTGGATGGGAGACAGTTTTGTTTTTTTTTTATGAAAGTGCTAAAAGGAAGAAGCCATGATGTAAACTAGATACTAAATTTACTTGTGTATCTGCTATTAGTGTTCTTTTTTTCATTGGCACTGATTGATTGGCGTGTGTCTGGTGTGCATCATACCAACCTAAAAGAGGTATTTAAAGTGGTACTGAGTAGTCTCAGTATATTTGCCAAATGATTTTTATACATGCTTTAGAATTTTTATTTTTTTTAATTATATATCTGAATTTGAATTACCTTGAGATGGTTGTAAGAGAAGCCTGTCTGCGTTGGGGATTGTTTCATTGATTTTGAGGATGTTATGCTGGGATTAATGCCAACTAACTGTGAATGCATCTTGGACATTCTGGCTGTATCATAGTTGTGCTGTGCCTGCTGCATGCTGCAATACTATAAGAAAATAAGGTTGTCCTCATTCATTTAGAAAAGTGAGGAATTGTCCCTTTTAATTAAATCACAAACACTTTGGAAGGGCATCGGAAGATGAGGCAACAAGTAGTGAATGCAGGCAGTTGAACACTACAGGAGATTTCGTCTCATCAGAGCTGTCGGTAGATACTGCGTGATCCCTGAAAAACTAAATGCCTATGCAGGATTCTCAGAGACATGATTCAATGAACCGCATTAAAGTTAACTCATGAAGTTCTGTAGGTATGTAGTCACAGAGTCAACATGGAATCATTACAAAAGCAAACAAAGGAGTTTTAGGTATAGGAATCAAACAGATTGTAGGCCCTACTGAAAACCTTTCTGGGCTAGTTTGTCTTTGTTGTTGATGGAATAAGTTTGTTACAAAGAATGAATGGTGTTAATTTGCAGAGCTTGCAGAAAGTACCTGACCATTATTATTATGGGCAAGTGACAGCTGTGCCATGTTTGACTTCAATGCAGCACATCAGGAAAAGATGCTAAGAGATAGGAGAGAAAGAATCCAACACAGCATCAATTTCAAGAATATACTTCCGTCTGGTCACAAGATGTAACTGCACAGACACTTTTTCTTTAGCCCCATTAATAGGTCAAGCCTTATCAAACTATATGTTGAAGAATTGAATAAAAATGTTACATAGAGAGGCTACCTGACAAAGTTCTTTACAGGGTGAGAATCTGCATCAGCTTAACCACTGAGACCACTCTGAGAAGCACATGCTGTTGCTGAGGAATTCCACACCTCAAATAATGGATACAGATCAGTTGAATAGTTTGTTAGTGTGTGTTTGGTTTTTTGGGCGTTTTTTTTCTTTGGGTTTTTTGTTTGGTTTTTTTTTTGTTTTTTCTTCTTGCATTTGGGAATGTTACATCTTGTCCAATCAGAGAGCTGTAAAAATTGTTTGATGTTACAAAGGTAGAATGCTTTCCGTATCAACACTTATATCAGAGTACTTGCTAGTCTGACAGATATTGTGAGAGATGGCAATTTTGGTCTTCTTTCATTAAAATAAAGTGAAAGCCCTTACTGTGAATGCAGTTTAGTGGGTGTATTGAAGCTTGGACAATACTGGGAGCTTTGAGACTTCTTTCAGAAGTTAAAGAAATTAGGTGTGTTTGTATGTACCTGTATCTGCAGGGACTGATGTCAGAGTATTGTGTCATAAGTTGCTCTGTCCTCAAAGATCTGAAATTCAGTCAGCTTATTCTCTGTAAAGTCTTGTTTAAGGTATAAAATGGGAATTTGGAAGCAATGTGGACCTACTGTACTGACTGTAACAATCTTGCAACACATCTAATATGCTTTTACTAAGGGGCAATATTGTGTTACTTGATAAATGTATTTTTAGTTCCCTATCTGTATTAAAAGCTTATTTTTTATTGATTGTAATTATTAACCTCTAAATATCTAATGTAAAAATGTAAAAATGTAAAGCTTGTCAGAGAGTCAATTTTGGTATTGGTTTGGAATGTTTCTCTTAAGACTTGGAATCATTGGTATCATTTTATTAACGCTGGGTGACCTTGTCTTTAGTAATTCAAACAAAGGCACTTTATAAGAGACTCAAACCTGAAGATCATAGTGTGGCATTTTGTGCTTCACTGCAATCTGGGAAAAACTGTTGAAAGTTGCAATATTTTGATCAATAAGAGTAAATGGTGTCATAGATGAGGAACATAAAATAACAAAGTATGTGCATAATTCTCTTTATTTTGCTCAAGATGCTTGAATCCTCAATGAATTCTCACTATGAGAAATGCAGTGCAGGCACTGGAGTTTTGGAATATTAATTATTGGGCAAAAAGGGCTGTGTAAATTATTAAATCTAAAGAAGATTGTTGTACTAAAAATGAAAAGCAAATGTATGCCATTGTAAAAAGTTACAGTTTTGTTTTTTAAGGAATATTTCATGGAAGATGTCTCTGCTTACTGCAGGGGGGTTGGACTAGATGACCTCCATAGTCCCTTCCAACTCAGACTATTCTATGATTTTATCAGGATTGTTTTAAGTTTTGTATAGGCTGTAGAAGGAGATTGCAATCATTCCTATTTGTAAATAATAACACATTGTGCATTAGTTACATACATTGGGGTCAAGTTATCAGTGAAACGTATGTGATTTACCTGTTTGTAAATGTCTAAGTTAAGAATCCTCAGACTTACTGGTGAAATTCCAGCTTTGTCTTTAAGGGACTGTCAAGCTAAAACTTTGTTTTTCATGTCTATCATATTAGATATTTTTTACTCAAATACTTCAAATTACTGAATGATCAACATTTCAGGCAAGTAGTAATGAATACTTTTGGCAGTGTTTCCATGACTTGTTCAAATATTGCATTCAATAATTTTATATCTCACTCAACCTTAAGGGGAATTTCATTTCCTCTTACAGAATGTAGTAATTTGCTCCAATACAGTAAGCTCCAGATGCTATTTTTTCAAGGCTAGTTGCTATAATGCTAAGTTTGACAGTTGAATTTTGATGGGGTATATGGTTTAAAAATAATTTTAGTAGCTCTTTCCTACAAATACTGGAAGTTAAAAAGCTCTGAACATGTAGTATTATGAAAAGATATTATCTAAGGTAAATTTTTTGTACAGTTGATGTGACAGTGCATGTGTGTCTGTGTGTGTGTATGGATGCACATTAAATAGGTTTCATAAATATGAAGTGCAGTTTTGAAAGATGTTCTTAGCTGTAGTACATGGGAGAATGAGTTATCTAAGTGTACATAAACATACCTACTTTTCATACTTGTTAGTGACAATAAAATTGACTTATTTCATCTGAAATTCTTTTATGATTTAGAATGTGTTACAGTAAACAGGCACCTATTTTACTTTAATGTTGCATTATGCTATATAAGGGTTAAATTTAGGAATTTTTTTATTATTATTTCTTTGCTCTCAGGAAGCTGTATTCTCTACAAGGAAACATAAGGGAGGAATAGAAGACTTCTTTCTAATAGACAAAATAGATTATTTTCATTTGATATAAATTTTTCTCCTATGGTTTTGAGTCTTGTCCTGTGTGGTAAGCGGACAACAAAAGGAAAACTGAGAGTCTTCTCCTGTCGTTCCTATGGTTTTACTAGTACAAAAAGAACTGTTTGCTCACAGAATTAGTAACATGAATGAAGTTACTTAGGGGCCTCAGTATTTGCCAACATTGATCTGGAACATCATAATAATATAGGCCAGTACCTGCATTCATAAGGCAAAGACATTTTTTTTTAATTTTTTTTTCCCATTCTGAAGAAGCCACACATAATTGTATATGCTGGCATCTTAAAAACCTAGGTTTTAAATTTAAATCAGTGGTATCAGTGGTTGGCTACCAATTCTAGATAAAAGTGTAAGAAGTGTTTATAAATTTGCTTTGTCTTTCATGTGATAGCTGTTGATATAATTGCTGTTGATTGCACATTAGTTACACTTACAATCATCAACACTTAGAATATCCAGTCTAGCATGGGAACAGAAATACGTATGGTTACTTGACTGTTTTGTAGTTGTTTACTGGCTTCTTGTTGTTAGGATATAATGTCTTTTTATTCAATCTGGAGTTGGCTGTTCATGCTAAATTTGGTTATCAAATTATGTAATCAGTCTTCATTGAGGTAATTTTATAAATAAGATTTCCCAAAAGAAGTGTTTCCAGGCAAGTTTGCTCTGTAATTATTCAAACATTTAGGAATTTTAAGTCCCAAAGGTGAAGCAGACACTGATCTGAAACAAAATCTCTGCACAAAAGGAATTTTTAAATTTTTTTTTTTTTTTTTTTTTTTTTTTTTTTTTTTTT
>WKFP01014983.1:289071-306621 GCA_011057875.1 Pterocles orientalis | reverse complement strand
TTTTTTTTTGTTCAGCTGCAGACCGTTGTCTCCCTGTCAAAGGCTTTGTAGCTTCTGTTGATGGCACATAGGCCTCTTGTGCACTCAGTTGGCTTGTATAAAGAAAGCAAAACCTTTCAGTGCTGTAGAAAATCCTTAGGTAAGCTTTGCGATAATAGATAGGTCTATTAATTTTGATTTCAGTATTCTAGGGTTTTTGATAGGTATATCTATATTAAATTTTACTAAATGCATTGTTCTTAGCATGACTTATTATTGGAAAAATTTAATCAATCTAAATAGAATATTTTAGAAAAAATATTAAGAAAGAGTATGGTATCTACAAAGATATCTCAACTTGCTTTTATTCTATGAAAATAGTTAATATATGAGATAACATTAAAAATTATTCGATAATGAATGATTCATAATTCCTAAGACCAATTGTTCGCTTTGTAAATGCAGCTAAAAGGAGAATCAGCACATCAGGAAAACCTGCTTTTACATATCATGTATGGCTGGAGTGGAACATTTTCCTGGTCTTCTGTTTCTACTATTCAGAATTTAATTCTAGCCTTTTGAACTGCAGTATTTCAGTGTACTGCTGTTTGATGTTAGACTTTGAAAATGGTATTTCTGTCTCTTTCACTCTCTCTCCTTTTGCATCTGCAGTGGTGTGTGCATATGCTCATGTGCATACAAACGTACCCCTGCACCATCTCCATTAATTTTTGGTGCTTGCAGGTAGCAAGAGGACCATACACTAATTAAATGTGGTTATTATGAGGTTGAGACTAGATAGGGAAAGCTGTGACGGAGAGCTGATGGATGTCCCCCCTACACTGAATTAATAGATTTAGTATGTGTGTGCATGCCGTGTTTCAATAATTGCATTTATAAAACTCTTGAAGTTAGGCCATCAGTTGTGCTTAAAGGCGGTGGTGTGTCTGTCTGTGCCCTATGCAGGGCATTCATGAAAATGAATCTAATTAGCTTTTAAAATGCATTAGTTACATAGTATTATCTCCTTGTATAGATACTATTATTCAAAAGTAATTTACTTTTAAAGTGAGTTAAGCTAAGCCCACTGAAGACTACTGAGTTCCTTAATGAGAGTGTTCACACAGGGATTTCATGTCAATCCACATTAAATTAATTTCCACCCCTGTTTTTGTAACTACTTCTTCCTAAGGAATAAAGGCATAAGATACATGTGCTTTGAGGTCTCTAAGTGGAAGACAGAAACGTCCCAGATGATGTGTAGTGGTCCGCAAGGCTATGTGATCTATAGCTAGCCTGCAGAACCTTACCAAACAGTGGTTTTTCAATTTATATCCCTATGTTTCAGGGATATTTCCATATTGTCTTTGATTACTTGCAGCTTCCTCTGACAGACATAACAAAGCTTAGAAAAATCACGTACTCTGTTTGAAATCAGTGTAAGCAGTGATCTTAAAATGCTTCACAAATTATAAGACAGAACTCATATTTAAGAATTTTCCACTCAAATAATAGCAGAAGCCTTAAAGTCCTATTACTAATGTATAGATTGTCAGTCACACACCCGCAAATGTGTTGTGTTTTAATTTGGAGTTTTGCAAATGACTAGTAATCATTATTTAGACACAAAAGACCCTAAGCTTTAATTTAACAATGTATAACAGTTTTCTGTTACTCATGCGAGCTTCGAGGAGGATATTAATTGGAAAGACAATTTCAGTTGGAGATAATCTACTTTATATCTTGATCATAAAATGAACTCTAATTGTGACAAAGCTGTGAAGCAAATGTTAAAAGTTAAAGCTTGTTTAACTATTCTTTAGCTGTTTAGACTTCAGTTTCTTACATAGATCTCTTCTAAACAGTATATTTTTAGAGATATTCTGGGTTTTTCTGAATGGGAGTGTTCAAAATTTCATGTAATACCTATGCATATATATGTCTGTTCACAGGTATGGCACTTCCTTTTTCTTTCTTTGATGTTATTTTGACTCTTGTATACAATATTTCGTTTCAGATAGACATTGTTAAGGTGGTGGATATTTCTGTGCAGTGATATGCTTAGCAGTAACGTTTACTCAGGATGTGATATTGTCTGTATGTCTTATTTTGTTCAGCTTTCTCTGGCACTGATGAAGCCTAAGGCTGCTGTTTCTTTGAGTTGCTGATAATTTTTTATCTGATTAACTGACACATTTAGTTGAAATCAGACAGAGCCCTTAGGCTGGGCATGGATTTAATTTAAAAGTATCAAAGGTTTGCACTGTGTGCTGTTTAATCATCATGTTTATCAGACAAAGAAAAATTACCGGAAGGACCATAGGGAGAGGGTTATCTTAAGGAGCAGTAACTTGGGAAATTGATAATAACTCCGAGGTAATTTACAGCTAACTTTTACATTCATTAATATAACATTTCCCACTAATAATTACAGTGCATGTAATACACTAATTAAATTGAAAACATTACCACTAATTTTCTTTTTGCTGAACTCTGAGAGGGTCAGGTAAAGACATTAAAATGTGAAATTAAAGAAAACCTCTGTAATAATACCACTGCCATGAATATTTTACTTACTAGTAGAATGCTTCTACCAGTACTGTATGCTACAATGCATATGTAGACATTTTCTCAAATTACTGTCACTATCCATAATTGAGTTTCAGACACTGAAATAAAAAAAAAAATCGCAGTGTGCTAGCCTAAATTACTCTCACATTTCTGTTTGTTTTACTTCAGCTATAGAGCAGTATGTTAGTTTTACACATGGGTATTGCATATATTTATATATATATATATATATAAACTTTAAAAACTATGAAGCTTTGAACACAAATTAAACTGAATCTACTTTAAACTAAAAATGTACTTTTTAGTACTGTTACTGTTGCAAAGGTTGATTTGCTGTTCTAACACAGTTGTTCCTGAAGATTATTTTTCATGAATGTTATGAATAGGAATAAATTAATGGTTATAACAAGACCTAATAATGACATAATTTCACTTACAGTTCAAACATAGCTAGTAGTTGTCTTATGTATACAAAAAAGCTTTATACTGCTGCTAAAAACTTTGTGTTAATTGTATTATACCTGCCTTTTAAAATTAGAAATTTTAGTAGTTTTGATGGGGAAAAATAAGTTTTGAAATAATGGAAAATAAAAAATAAAAAGTTGTAAGCATCTGTATGCATCTATGTTTAGCATCTGTTTTTATGTATTCATAACATACTTTGTGATATAATACTTTGTGACAGAGTATATGGTACTGACTATGTGCTCTCTGTATTACTCAAATGTTTCAGGGAAGTAATTTATTTTTACTTTAGACTAATCTATTGCACTAGCAATGTATTAGTAAAGTTTTGCATAGTTTAGATAATCTCTTAACAGTAGGTGACATTTTCTTTAACAATAACAAAAAAAATGAAGAACACTATCCTTTCATATTAGCTTTCCTTGAACATTTTCCTCTTCTTTCTTACTTCTTGTATGATACAGCTCGTACCATCTTTCTTCCAGAATTTTCCCAAATTTGCTTCCTTGGCTTTTGAGTTCAGTGCAGATCCCTGATATTTAGCTTGTAGGTGTCAGCCCACTCTGCCCATGCTAAATGGGCAGTTTTGTGAACATGCTTTTTATGGTACCAAACCTGATCAGATTCTGCATTAAAAAGTGAAGTATAGTACCTGAGACCTGGCACTGTTGATTCTGGAGTTGATTCTCTGCTAACCGCGATCATCTCTGACCGTTAACTTGGTCCAGTTGTGGAATTAATGAAAGTTGTTAGACTGTAGTTTTTTTCTGTTCCACCTCATGCTCCATTCTTCTTCCCTTCTGATCTTCTTGTTTCTTGAATTTGTGCCATTCCAACCTTGATTTGTTGAACCGTAAAGAATAGGGGGATTGAATTTTTCAATTTCATGGTATGTAAGTATATTAACTAGTTCTCCCATTTCAAAGCATTTTTTAAGTATATTGATGTTTCTCCTTGTGGAAGCTGCTGTCTGGACAGTGATGGAAGTTTATATTTGTTCTTTACCATCAGAAGAACTAAATGAAAAGTGATGGTAGTGAATAGCTTCCTGTCAAAAGCCTTTAAACGTCAATGCTAACCACAACTGAAAAATGATGTCATACTGCAAATTCAGAAGATGATTGAAACTTACATATTATCAAAGGAAATAAACTAGAATAAGTGCAGAACATCTTGTATATGATTATTTAAATCACGTTTAATGTAGCGTGTAAGCAAGCAGCCAATGACAGTCTTGTGTTCTTTTGTTACTAACTTCAAGATACATTGTATACATATGTACATATATACATGTGTGTGTGTATATATATATATATGTGCATTCATACACATGCACATCCACCCTTAGTTTGTGTGTTATAAGTATGTATAATTGAAAAAGAAACAAACCCCGAGCCAAAACCTATGAGTAATCTACTTGAGATTCAAATTTCAAGTTTGGGCTGTTGTTCCAAATGTTCTTTAACAGAAGTTCCGTGTTCTTAAAGTTTATAATGGCTTTTTTTAATTCCTTTACCATAGGATGATTTTGAAAGTTCCTAGGATTCAGGACTGGAATTTTTAAAATCCCAAACAAATAGGTCTGCGAAGCATTTAATTTTAATATACAAGTATTGTGTTTGTTTGAGAAGAGGATGCTTAAGTCTCTATTTCCAGGTACTTTACTTTTTAATTTGAGCGAGTTTTTATACTGAGTATCTTTGCTGATATATATTGTTTGTGAGAACTTGAAAAACAGAATGAATTTTTAAAAATGCCATATTAATGAGTGCACTATTAGTGAGCTAGTTAAAAATACATTGGGCAAGTTCATGGATGAACAGGAGTTTTTTTTATCTGTATATCTGGGAAATCATTAATTAATTTCATTGCATATTTGTTTATTATGTGGATTACATCTTTTTTTGAAGTTTGTGATATAGTTACTGTCTTCTTATATCTCCGATACAACTATTTATTTCCTGTTCTTAGAGAAATAAGTTATATAAAATGGAAACTGTTGTGGTAACAACAGATTTGCAATGCACTATAATAAATACCATGATGATAACCATAAATGTGTTTGTTTTGGTGAGGAGAGAGAAGTGTATGTGTTACAAAACTGTTTGCCCAGAGAAGTTGTGGGTGCCCCATCCCTGGAAGTCTTTAAGGTCAGGTTGGACTGCGCTTTGAGCAACCTGGTCCAGTGAAAGATGTTCCTGCCCATGATGAGACGGTTGGACTGCATGATCTGTATGGTCCATTCCAACTCATACCATTCTGTGATTCTCTGATAAAAGAATATGGAAAATTGTATATGATATGTGTATTTATGTAGCCATGAAGAATAATCTGCTTGTGAGACAACAGTTGTACAGTCCTGTGTTTGCATCAGATACTTCAAAAACATGAATTTAGTTGATAGGGTAGTTTTGCCTCTGCTACCTTATGACTGAACAGTGAACGTCGTTACTTAAATGGTCTTTAGTGACTGGTTTTCCAGAATAGCTTGAATACAGGTTTTTTTTTTTAAATCCAGAAATAGGCAGAAAACAACCCAAACTCTGTGATAGCACATTGGATGAGAACTCTCATCAACCAACACCCCAAGTCCTTTTCCTCAGGGCTGCTATCAGGCCATTCTCCGTCCAGCCTGTATTTGTGCTTGGGGTTGCCTCAACGCACTTACAGGACCTTGCACTTGGCCTTGTTGAATTTCATGAGGTTTGCATTGGCCCACCTCTCTACAGATTAAGATCTATAAGATGAAATGTAACATATATGTAGTTAAATATAGTTACAATTATTTATGACCGTAAAAGATCTTTTTTTTTTAACCTGGCAAAATCCTGTAAATCAGAGCATAAAGAATTTAATAGCAAAATCTTACTGGAATCAAAAGGAATGGCCACAGTCTTACCCTTAAGCGTGTCTTGATGTCAACATATTGTGATGGACTCATCTAGAGAAGTCAACTGTACTGTTAATGTACATGTATAAGGTCTTAAAAAAATAGAGTGTTTGGTAGCTGATACTCTGTCAGCTTGTGACTTTCTATTGCACATGGTTCTTTATAAGAACAAATTGATTTGTGTCTTAATGGAATCTGAAAAAAGTAAAGATTGGATTAGAGTCAGATCTGTTTAGTAGAGTGTAACACTAATGTATTCACCTGCTGTTAATTTAATGAAAGCAAAACAATTCTGGTAATCTCAATAAGTAGAAAATCTGAATAACCTTCATTTTGCCTTTTTCACAGATTTTGCCTGTGTTTGTTGTGTTGTGACCGTGGACCCTAGTGTGTTCTGTGAAGTAGTAGATATTCACTATTTGAACAGATTTCTAGTGTAGCTGCAATGCTGGTAGTAGATACCACATGGTGGGTAGCTGCTGAAACCCCACGTGTATCCTACAGCTCTTATTACATTAGATGTGGTATATTGTTTGTATTGTTATGCTACCTTGCGTGAAGAAGTGGTGATGAAAAAGCATTTGAACATTCAGTGTCTCTGACACTGGGAGGCTATAGGATTGATTGTAGAGGATGTTTTTGGGTTTGGTTTTGTTGTTGTTCCCTGGATCATAGGCTGAATCTGCTTTATTCTTCCCCTGCCATTGGCCCAGAGTCCCTGGTCTGCATTTATGATTACATAAATGCAGATGCTTTTCTGCGGTGTTTTTCTGTTTTTGTCTTCCCCTGTTCTTTTATGTAGTTGAATACTTCTCTCCCTATAAAGACATTCAGTTTTATTACCATATGTTCTCCTAGTCTCTTGATAGTCTGGATGTTCTAAGAAAACCTTTGAGGAATGCAACTTAAGTGTAGTTGTAGCAGTACAGGTAAACTGCATATTGAAACTGCATGAAACAAAGGAGCATGGGGAAAACATTTCAGACATACTTGAAGATCCAGGAAGGCTTCACGATCGTTTTATCCAGCTTATTTAAAGAAAACTCTACTTACATAACTGCTAACTTTTTAAGAAATGTAATTCTAGGTAGGTGAGTTGAGTAAAATTAAGTGTCTGTGATTTATCTTTACTCCGAAAAGAGTTTCGGAATGTTGCACATGAGAAAGCTCAAAGAGAAGCAGAAGTAGTATTGGCTGGATAATAGCGATACTAATGATAATACTGGAAATAGATAATGAACAAGTGGCAGGTAAGCTAAAATTAATTTTTATTGGTACTGTTACTTCTGGATATGTGAGTTGCATCAACCTGAATCCTGTACGATGTGGCATTAAGTTTCATATTAAATGATACAGCCATTAAGGACATGTAGAAGTACATAAATTAAACATTGATATATTTTTCAGATTACTGTAGCTAGGAATTTTGATAAATATGGTGACTTTTAAATCAGAGGTTATAGGTGGGTATGAATAACTTAAGAATTTGGTTTGGCAAATATGAGGTGAGGGTTAATGTAAAGAAGAATAAGATAATAGATTAAGGAAAGAGTATCCCACACAGACATAAACCAAGAAATTTTTCCCTACTGTATAATTGTGAATAAAACATGTTCCACATGATTTTATTGATAGGAAACTGAAAATGAATTTTAAATTCAGTACCGTGGCAGGCAAAGATGGATTTGATTTTGAAATTAATATCTAGGTATATAGTTCAAAATTTTGTAACAAAATCTTGCTGCAGTCTGTGCAGGATTTTTATCTTACTGAGCAGGTCCAGAAGGTAAGTCATGCTTAGTCAGTGTAGTTGTGATCAACCTTGGTGAAAAGAGGAAAACAACTTTAATGAACATCTAGCTGGAGCAAATTTGGGGAAAAGAAGGAAATTCAGCATGTTGATAGGGACTCACACAAATTAAAAATGCAAGAGCTCATGAAATATGTTCATTTTCAAATGTTACATTCTCAGTGTGTTTACAAGAGGAAAAAAGTACTGTTGTCTTAGGTAATTGTAATGAAACAGAAAACACGTATTGGAAAACTTTTTTTTTTAATAGCAGAATTTTTAAAAGGTGACATTGAATAAGTTGCCTGCAAGTTTTCTTGTTCTGATGTAAGGATGAAAAAGAGTAATCTCACACCCTCTTGTACTGCATATTGTGACAAATGCTAACGGTTTAATTAATTGTCATGATTGTATGTTGCTGCTATTTATTTGTAAATGGGATAGCTAACACCTCAGTTGTAGTGAGGATCTGTAAGTAATTTTTATGATGTCAGGGAAACTTCAGGATAAGCTGTTAAATCTGGTACTTTTCAGTTACCCCGGTTATTTTTTCTGTAGCACGGTACTTGAGTTGAATAGATTACTGGTTAGAGTAATAACCATGTAGCACGTCAGCTGCGCTGCTGTCTTCTATGCAAGATCTGCATTCCAGCCCGTTCAATTCCATTTATGGGGCACAGGGAAAAAGATTTATTCTCACTTGTTTTTGCTAGTAGACGTACTGAATCTCTATTGCTTAGGCCAGTGTGTACTGCTGTCATTAGTATTCCATGTCTTTTTTCAGGACAAAGAAGGAGTGGAGGGTGTATCTGTGGGAGCCATCCTTTCTGACTACCAGAGAGTTCGAGTTGAAGATGTGTAAGAAAATATTAATCTTTATTAGTATACACATTCTGAAAAGTACTTTTTTTTTTTTTTTTTTTTTTTTCCCCTAACTCAGATTCTGGAGCAGAGACAGTTGCTTTATTTCTCATGTTCTGTGATATCCAATTCATGCAATTTGTTAATATAAGCGTGGGGTGTTTTGCTTTGGTTCCCCCCCACCCCAGAATGATGTATTGATTAGTAAAAATCCAGTGGAGTCTGTACTGGATTTTTGGGGTACTCTGAATGTGCCTCACGGATCCATTGAAAATACTCAGAGTTTTGATCTGAAAATAGTTGAGTAGGTTCAAAACTTTGATTTCAGCAGAAGGCTCACTCAATTCCAGTAACTACAGTGTTGTGGCCAAGTGTCTCTATCTTGCAACAGAGTTTTAATATAGGGGAACATCCTGTGACTTACTATCGGGAGTTAAATGCAAGGTAATCCTTATGTGCGTATCTTCCTTTCCTTCCTTAAAATCTACAGTCTGTTATCGTTATTCAGGAGTTTTGATTTGTCATTTCTCCTGTGCACACTCTTTAAGTCTAGATAGATTTTGCTACTCTTTAACAGTCTCAATTAAAAAAGACTTATGTAATGGGAATTGTGTGGGTTATATAAGCTGAGATTTGATTTGGGTCTGGAAAAAAATTTTCACTATATATGTCTGATGAAACGCAAAACCACCTTGTGTTAAAAATTATATATAATTTAATGACTTCATTAATTATTTTTTTGATGACAAAAGCAAATATCTAGAATACTTTATGAACTGTAAGAATGATGAAGTTAATGCTGTACCAACTTGACTCACATCAGCAAGTTACGCAGCATGGGTGTTTTCTTTACACTTTACGTAGGTAAATCGCAATGAGAAATAGCTTTTCTTTGTCTTTTCCTTTATACTTCAAGCGTTTTAATGGCTGCCTGATCAAGTTACTAGATATTTTAGAAAAACTTGCTTTTGTTGATTCTGGGTTTCAGGTCTTTTACCACAGACAGAAGTTTGACAGGACATCACAATATTTCAGACCTGATTAATTCTAAGGTCACTCAGTGGTAAAAAAATGTTGCATTGATTTGTAGATTTACCCTTTGCAATAAAGTTGTTTCATGTAAACCATCCTGGTTACTTGGATTCAGCTCATTTGTTTGCTAAAGTTAGGTACCTAAATGAACTGCTGCACATTCAGAGTTGCTGAATATTTCTGTTAATTTCGTAGCTTAGTGCTCTGTTGAAATATATGAAAGTGATAAAAAAATCACATTATACTGGTGCTAACTATGGATTTCCCTGTCAACATTAAACATCCATTGAACTATAAAGTCTTGACACTAATACTATATATGTATCTAGGGGGTCTTTCTAACATATGGAAGAAAGCCCATGTATTAGATAAACAGTGATAACTGACAAATAAATGTAATTTTTGAGTGTTCTGAGCTGATCCCATACTTAAATGTTTTTAAGTTTCTCAGGAACTAAACATTACACATTTTAGCACCAACTGATGGTACTTGACAATTTGCAGAAGGGTTACCTATCAAAAGTACAAATTAGTGATTCTCAAATTTGATAAACAATCAAATGCTATGTATCAAATGCTGTCTAAATATGATATGTATCAAAACAAATAATTAAATTTACATTAACAAGTTGTTACTTTGTATCGCAAGCTGTATACATTTTCCTGAGTGATTCTTTTCCTTGGGTGTTGATCCAAATCTCAGGATTGTTAAGTGTAACAAATTCAGCATATTGTACTAGTGACATGTGACATGTTTATCACAGAGCGGTAGGTAACTCTTGCCTTAACTGTGTTCATAAAAAGTGATCACTTCCTCACGTATTAATTGGTTTGTGTCTGTAAAAGTTTAGGAACGCATTTTCTTATGGTTTTACTTATGTTCCCATTGAAATCTGTTTACATCAGTGAATTACATGTTACTTACATAGATGAATGTACAACAAGGTTATTTTTTTTTAATATTAGACTTAATATGTATGCTGAAATCTAGGAAGAGTAAAGTATTGTAATTGAAATTGTAGAAAATATTCTTTAATGGGAGGGAATGAGAGAAATCAGTTTTCTTTAATTTTACATGAATCATGATGTATAAAAGCACAGTGCTTGGCTTTATCCAATTTTTTGTTTTTTTTTAAGATGCAGAAGGCTTGATCTTCAGCCTTTAGCTTACCTTTGGCGTCGGAACCAGGAAATATTGCTTAAAGAAATGATATCATCTAACATTCAAGCCATAATCATAAAAGTGGCAGCTTTTGGTACGTATTAGATTCTGAGCAATATTATCTACTCAGACATGTCTACTATTGTCTACTTCCCATAGACAAATCCACAACATAACAGATAAAACCAGAAATTTTGTTCTATATTTTAGGGTAAGAAATGTTAATATCAAGAATGCAAGTCATGATGTCTGAATAATTAATTTACCTGTTTGCAGTTCACTCTTAGACATGTAAAAGCTGGAAAGTAATTCTTCCTAGCATAGTCATTAAAATCCTTTTGTAATTTTTTTTGTTCTAGTGTGGTTTTGGTTTGCAGTAAAGATGCATACATAATTCAGTGGTTCACAGTATTGTCATTTATAGATGATAGATGATGTTATAGAACAGCCATGAAGGTTTTAATAGAAATACAACAAATTAACATCAAACAAGATGTAACTGTATGAGGCCAAAACAGTTTGTGTAACAGTCTTTCAGTTGGTAAAGCATATATCAGACGGAAATAGTTCATCATTGCCTTCAAAAAAATGGTATTTACAATGGAGTTGTTTAATATACCAGAAAATCAATGTCTTTGTCAAATATGTAAAATGAGGTTTGTATAATGAAACAAATCAATACAAAAGTTAACCTGTTCATTTATTGTTTGAATGTAAAGATAAGGTCAAATGACATTTTATAGGAAGGCTTATTGAATTATGTGCTCTGTAGTCCTAAGAAGCATGTAAGTAGCATGTTAATGGTACCATATATTCATTTCAGGCCTCTGTGCAGTTCTTCATATAAGAGTGTCAGATGAGGTCTTAAGCATAAAGTGTGACCAAAGGACTTTTTCTTTTTGGGTTGACCGTAATTTGCAGTCTGTTGGACCAAAGAATGGCTAGTATAATACAAGAGGATCAGTGGCATTGGTCGCTACAGGTGAAT
Source organism: Pterocles orientalis (assembly GCA_011057875.1). Taxonomy (NCBI): domain Eukaryota; kingdom Metazoa; phylum Chordata; class Aves; order Pterocliformes; family Pteroclidae; genus Pterocles; species Pterocles orientalis. The sequence continues at coordinate 294,884 of WKFP01014983.1, read as the reverse complement.
GTTTAAAAAAATAGTGTTGTATTAGAAGTCCAATGGCTGGTTTATCTGGGCCACTTTCACATCAAATTCATGATGTCTGTCATCTTTAAAGAATGCTTTGTTACAAAGTAGTTTATCCTAAATGTTAAACAAGAATTGAGTTATAATCTTGTTAGACTGACTGAATTCCATGGCTTTTTTTTTTAAGTGTTTTTTTTAATGTAATTGTTCTTCTTTAGCTGGTATAGTTTCTAACTAGTTTTTTACATTATCACTGTGATGGTCTTGCTGTATTGTTCTCTAGGATCTGCTAGGGCTTCTAGTGGGATTAAAATGATTAGAAATACCACATTCCCTCGTTCACTTATAGGTAACAAGCAATATAATTTAATAGCATTTTCCTGAATTTTGGAAGGCCAGTTACTAATACATATTGGAAAAAAAAAAATTTTAAAGGAATAGTTTTAAGGCCATGTAAAGTCTATTTTTATATTTGTTATTTTTCCATAAAATAGAATGTTTGCATGGCTTATGCTGACATAAAGAAAAAATAAAAGAATATGTAACATGCTTTTTCACTTAAAAATTATTTTTCATCATACTTAAGTTGTTTTCATTAAGTTTTGTACAATTGAAGCAAACTAATTCTGAAAAGGAAAAAGCCTACACAAAATGAAACAAATACTATTTCAAATTTATTTGAAAAATGTTAAAGAAATTGTGATTTAAATAATAGAGAAAACTATTTCACAAGTAGACATCGTCGTTGACCTGTCTTACGCCTGAAGCAAGATAAGCTTGTCTTTTGTATTCTACAATCTTAAAAAAACCTTAAAATTCACTGCTCTTCACAAAGAGTGCTTTGTGGGCTATTCATTGGAGGAGCAAATACCATAAATACTTGTAGATAGCAATTAGATAGAAAATCATGGCGAGATTTTTTTCCTTGTTTTTTTGGCTACAGGTAAAAGAAAGATCTTATCAGAGTCAGTTTCTCACCTGCCTCAGGGAGATGTAATTAGATGTAAGTAAATTTAATGGAGCTTGTGTGCTCTGGGGCTATTCTATAATGCTTTAATAATTGCATGCCTTATTAAAGTGGATTTAAGGTATGAAGTCTGTTTAACATATCAAGTGACAAAGAAGATAAGATACAGTTTAACTTTTTACCTCTTAAATTATTAACGAAAGCTAAACTGCAATGAAAATATTTAAAGTAAGAGATTTAAGAGTCTGAAGGGTAATGCATTAGATGGCACATTGTACAGATGTTAATGCAAGAAGCAAATCTGTAACGTGAGCTTGACCTTCGTAAGCGCTGGCATACTGGTACACTCGCCTTGTCCAGTTTTCCATTAACTCAGTGCCAGTATTGGCAAGGTAAAAGCTTGAGATTTTATGTAGAAAATGCATAATTATGCAAGTAAAGGAGCATTAGTTTAGTACATTTCCCAAAATCCACCATTACAAATTAATACCATAAACTTTGCCAGTGGCAAGAGTTTTCTATCTCAGAGTATTGTGCTTTTCCAGATGGTATACCAATTGCTCACACAAGCAAAAGCACTATTGTTAGCAAGCCTTCTTCACATGTCTGCTGTTGATCTATAAGTAGATCAGCTTTCTTTCCTTTAGAGTATATTTTAGAGGCTTTAATGATGAGAGAAAAAGATTTCATGATCTGGCATCAAACCTGAGGAATAATAATTAAAAAAAGCTGCTCTGCATATTTATCTTCAGTGCCATTTTCTTTCCATTAAAGGTGACTGTATGATGCATGATACTTTTATATTTGAAATATACCCCTCTTCAGTGGAAATCCCAGAAAGTCAGAATGAAGTTAGTCGGTCTTAGCTAAAGTAGAAGCAGTTATTTTTTTTTAACGTGTGTTTACCTGAAATTCTAGTAATATCCATTGCTCATGTGAGACTGTAATATCGCACAAGCATAAAATGCATTTTTGATATCCTTGTTCTTGACACATTTTACAGATTAAAATGCAAATTAATTTGCAGAGTATGTATATAACAGATACAACTTTTAATCTTGGTAACTTTATGTACTGTGGCACATTCTGAAGCAAATTGCTTCCACTGCAGCACAAGGTGTAATAGAGGTGCAAGTGAGAGAAGGAGGAAGGTTACATTTGGAGAGAATCTTTTGGTTCCTCACAGTACAGTCCTCAGTGAAAACTGAGCATCGATTTTTAATTAGTTTTACTTTACTTATACAGTTAGCTATACCTAAATTTTGTTAAGAATTAACACTAAAATTTAAGCCCTGTTATACAGTTTAAAATGTGACCAACTTCAGTTCTTATGCAGTTAAAGCAGTTTGTCTTCAGTGATTCTAGTTATTCTTGAAGTTTTAAGGGTAACATTCACCTTCAGTAAGTTTTATAAGTGTGCTTTGTTAGCCTGAGAAAGTGGGGAAAAAAAAAATTGCTTCTTTAATGTTTCAGTGAAAATCAGGATATAAGCTCAGATTTCTCTCTTTTATGGGATTAATATGCATTATTTACTTTATACATTGCAGCTCCTTCCCAGTTCAGTTATACTAAAGGAATGCTTTATTATTGAATTAAATGCCTGAAAAAATGTTGAAATTATGAGATCAAATAATAGAAATACTAAGTTGAAAAAAACTCTTTCATGGTTAAATTATGTTTCTGACTTCTAGGAGGAAAATGATGACATAACACTGTTCAAATGTTGGTCAATAATAAAATCTGGAACTTTGTATCAGGGCTCATTGGCTTGTGGTCTTCAGCCTACAGTTGAAATGGGGCTCTTATGCCATGGCTGCATCCTTTTTCTTGAAGGGCCAGCTGCTAAGAGTGCTTCTAGACAATCTGCATGTTCAGTCATGGGTAGAGTCGAAATAACAGGGGCCGTGGAAGCACTAGATTTTGAGATAGTGTGGGCCCTGGTTGCTTACCCAGGCTATTTCTCCCCAACAATTGAGTCCTTAGGGAGCCATTGCCATTTCCTGTGTATCAACAAATCCTGAAGTTCCTTCTCTAAAATGAGCTGTCTGAAGTACGTATATTTAACTTGAGTCACCTTTGCTCCAAGAAGATCTTGATGCTTGCCTCACAAGGTCAAGATGATTGGTATAGTCCCACTGTACACTGAATGCTCTGAAAAATTGCTACTTAAGAGATGTGTATGTTATTGTATACCAGCTTTTCATTTAGAGAGAATGTTACTTCTCAGTATAATTAAATCAGTACCTGTAGCTTTTGTTTATTATTTAAACCTAGCCACCTAGCTGTCAGCATTATTGTTTATTATTTGCATGCCACTAGTGTACAGAAGTGAAATCCTGACTGATTGAAATTGATAGCCAGACCCCTATTAATTTTAATGGAGGTAAGATTTACGTCTAAAGTAGTACAATGAAAAAGAACTAGCACCACACAGTTCCTGGTTAAGTTCCAGAGGGTGTAATTTAGTGTTACAGATAAGCTGATCTAATAGTGAGTTGCTGCCAAAAGGTTGATCTTTCCTTCCCCCTTCTAGCTGACTCTTCCAAACCACAAGTCTCTGCTTGCTTCTGCCCCTGTAAAAGCTTCAGTGATTGTGTGGCTGCACCTGGGTGATCCAGCAGAAGGGAACTACACAGAAGGGAACTTGCTGTGTAGATGGCATGACCGCATGGAGGACAAAACTCTTTCAGAAGAAAGCTTACCGCTAGATTGGGTTGGCTGTCATGTCAGATCATATACAGAAGTAGAATTGGTGGTTGTGCGAGTTTTGTCTCATCACATCATCTGTGAAATAGAAAGGAACAGTGTTCCTTGAAAATGTCTCGAGTTTTTAGTATGGAGTAATTTTAAAGTCGTTATTGGGGAAATTGGTGGTCAATGGCTCAATGTCCGAGTGGAGACCAGTGACAAGTGGTGTTCCACAGGGGTCGGTACTGGGATCAGTGTTGTTTAACATCTTTGTTGGAGACATGGACAGTGGGATGGAGTGCACCCTCAGCAAGTTTGCCGATGACACCAAGCCTGTGTGGTGTGGTGGACATGCTGGAGGGGAGGGATGCCATCCAGAGGGACCTTGACAGGCTGGAGAGGTGGGCCAATGCAAACCTCATGAAATTTAACAAGGCCAAGTGCAAGGTCCTGCACGTGGGTCGAGGCAATCCCAAGCACAAATACAGGCTGGGCAGAGAATGGATAGAGAGCAGCTCTGAGGAGAAGGACTTGGGGGTATTGGTGGATGAGAAGCTGAACATGAGCTGGCAGTGTGTGCTTGCAGCCCAGAAGGCCAACCATGTGCTGGGCTGCATCAAGAGAAGCATTAACAGCAGGTCAAAGGAGGTGATTCTCCCCCTCTACTCTGCTCTCGTGAGACCCCACCTGGAGTACTGTGTTCAGATGTGGGGCCCCCAACATAAAAAAGACATGGACCAGTTGGAGAGAGTCCAGAGGAGAGCCACAAAATTAATCAGAGGGCTAGAGCACCTCCTCTATGAGGACAGGCTGAAAGAGTTGGGGTTGTTCAGCCTGGAGAAAAGAAGGCTCCGAGGAGACTTAATAGCAGCCTTCCAGTACCTGAAGGGGGCTACAGGAGAGATGGGGAGGCACTCTTTACCAGGGAGTGTAGTGAGAGAACAAGGGGTAACGGGTATAAGCTAAAAGAGGGTAAATTTAGACTAGACATTAGGAAGAAATTTTTCACTGTGAGGGTGGTGAGACACCTGGAACAGGTTGCCCAGGGAAGCTGTGGATGCCCCATCCCTGGAGGTGTTCAAGGCCAGGCTGGATGAGACTTTGAGCAACCTGGTCTAGTGGAGGGTGTCCCTGCCCATGGCAGGGGGGTTGGAACTTGATGATCTTTAAGGTCCTTCCCAACCCAAACCGTTCTATGAGTCTATAAATTAAAGGAACTTGGTATATCATTGTCACAGGGGGAACATAACTTGCTTCTTCTAAATACTTTCAAAACATTCTCAGACACTTCACAAGCACACAGAGAAGGAAGTGAGAAACATTTTAAGAAATCAATAGGAGATCCCAGTTGTTTTCTTCTATATTGTATTGTAAAGATTTGTTTACTTATTACTAAATAAACTAAACATTGGCATAATTCTTTGCTAGTTTGGCTTTTATTTAGAGGTGATTGTTCCACTATTTTTACTTGGGTGGTAACCACACACTGGAGCTGTAGTAGAATCTGTGACAGTCTTACCACCTTTACTCTTGATAACGTCTGATTTTATTTATATGAGAAAGACTTTTTCTGTTTATCTTGATTTGAAGTGGAACATAAAATTGCTGATAATATTTTTCCGAGTACTGTCAAATTGTAGTGCTTGTCTATTCTGTTAGGAATAATGTAATTTAAAAAGTGTCCTTAAACTTTTATTAGAAAAAATATCCCTGAACAATGTTAAAGTATTATCTTGTATACACATACAATACCTTTTAATTAATTGTTATTGTAGTTTGTTTCAGATCATAAATTTGGTAAACTTATGCTTATTATGTATGTTAGGAAAGATATTCTTATGAGTCTTTTCCCCCTTCCAGTCCTTGTTTCCTAGTTAGCACATGTTTTTGTCACTGAATTTTCAAACCAAGTTTCCAATGCTTAGTTGGTCCTTTAGAGATTAAGTGTATTTTATGCTTTTGCCTTAGACTTATTCCATAATACATTTGTCTACTACCTCATTTATTTACATAATTTATGTTATTTACAATGGAAGAAAAGTACCACGCCTGTTTATTTACCAGGCATTGTATGAGAAGACTTGGGAACAATTATGAAACCACAGGAGCCATTTTAGCTCAGGCCTTTTTTTTTTTTTTTTTTTTTTGTGGGAAAAAT
>WKFP01014983.1:241032-278246 GCA_011057875.1 Pterocles orientalis | reverse complement strand
ATAAAGTTGATTTTTTTTTTTTTTTTTTTTTTTTTTTTTTTTTTTTTTCTGAGGGAAAAGATTCACATGGGAAAAGATCAATGTGGGAAAATGGGAATCGTATGCAAGACCAGAAATCAATTAAAATTTCCTTGGTATTTAAGAAGAGTGTGTTGCAAAAGAGATGAGTAGAAGAAAAGAGAACTAGGAATGGACTGTAAGTGAAGAAAAGTTTTGATTCAGATCATAGCTGAAAGGTTAGAAAAATAAGATAAGAAAATAGTCTTTGAATTTGGAATGTTATTTGCCTGTTGCTTCTATATGAATGACAGATACATTATTACCAGTGTAAGATGAAATTTTGGAATGAGCTTTTAGTACATGGGTATAAAGAAATGTTTGAAAATAAGGTGTGTTACAGAAAGAAAAGAAGTGGGATTTTGTAACAGTTTGCATAAATGGATCTAGAAACAGGTTAGAGAGAAACATGTTTCCCTCTTTGCTATCTCTTGAGCTTATAGGTTGGAGTTTGGGAAGGATGTCGATATTTTCCCTAGTAACAGATGACAGGAGTTAGAAGGAAGAATGGGAAAATGAATGTGCCTAGAAACAGAAAAGTAATTAAAAGTTGACGGTATTCAGTGCAATGCGTCTTAAAGAGATGTCAGAGAGACAAAATTGCAGAGAGATGGCTTAAGACTGGAAAGATCGCTTTGCAATTTGGGGACATCAGATCACCTAAAGAAAAAGTGAAATGGAAGCAGTGGGCTAAGGATGGACCATTAGGCGTTTCAGGTGAAAGAGAAAAGGAAGTAAGGATTCTAGTGAAGGAGACAGCAGAACATTCAGAGAACTCTGAGCTGAAAAATAGTGGAAGAAAAAGTGCTTAGTAAGAGGTATTAAAAACAGAAATAAACAGAGTGAAAATCAAGAGGCAGAAGTGTTGTCTTGTTAAAACTAGAACGTTACTTGCTGCTCTTTAATGCTTGGTAAGATTTAAGTTCTGGATGCACATTCGCTGTGTAGACTCCTGTGCTGAAACAGGGTGTATACTCGAACCTTTAAAGGCATATCTGTGTAGTTAGAACTGTAGACACTTGCTTTCCAAGTCTCTCTGACTTGAGATTTTATGAAACATCTTGACCTAATCTGATTCTTTGTTTCTGCTCTGGCTTTTGCCATTTTGCAGGTAATCTGCTGAAGTCAGAAGTGTCTGTTAATCTTTAAACTCTTTAAAGGTTTATGATTTGTCTGCATGGGGATGTATTTGATGAAAGCAATGCAAGTTTTACTGCCTGCACAATGCCTCTTCCACAGCCACTGATTCAAATTTCAGTCCTTTTCTTCAAAGCTTAACAGAACTACAACTGTTCAAAGCATGGAACTACCAGAATTCAGCAATGAAACAGCATATCCTTTTTGATCCAGACTATGGTGCTGGAATGGTTGAACTTTTCGAATTAAATAGATTAATTAACAAGTAATGCTCTAAAGTAATTCTACTCCAAACATTTCAGTACGGAAAAGTTAAAACCACTGAAAACAGATTTATATCGGGAAAGTCATACATATGTGGCTGTATGAACTGAACCTGTAATAACTTCTGGTTTAAGTCTCTGCAGTCTGTTGAAAGTCCTGAGAGGAAGTTGACTGGGGCAGTATTTTCAATGAGCTGAATCATTTGCTGTATAGATTATTGGATTTGATTAAAAGCAGCTTAATGCGGTTGTTAAACATTTTTTCCACAATCTCTTTTTAAACTATGAACATGTCAGAGTTTTAAAGGTATCTGCCTGAAAATATTGCCTTGTTATTTGATGAAATTATACAAAATTTTTTCAAAGATTTATTGTGGTTTCTGTTCCTGAAATGACAGCTAAATTGCTTTGAATCCTACATGTAACTAGAACACAAAAAACTTTGATCTTAAAAAAAAAATCAGAAGAGATTACAGATAAAGTTAATATTGCTGGTATGGAGAGTTTTAGAGCCTTTTACATTTCAGGATTCTAAAATTTGGTGACATCAGATTAACCTAGTTTAGAAAATATTTGATGAACTTCTGAGAAAGAAGTTAAACTGTGTTCCTAAATAAACTGCCTGGAAACATGCTATAACCACTTCAGGATTAGCATCTTGTGACTTGACCAGTTTGCTTGAAAAGAGTTAGTATATCTTCAGATTCCATCCCTGTACTGTTCCCACACTGGATAAATTACCCCATAAAATAAAGAAAAGAAAAAACCCCCATATAATTAAGTTGCATTAATTTTGCTCTTTTAGACAATAATTTAGAAGTATATTAACCCCAACACTTTTGGAGGTGGAATAATATCCAATATGTATTGCACTTCCCTTTCTTTAACTTTTATACAAAAATTAAGCAACTTTTACTTTTTATTGATGTTTTGGAAAAGGAAATTCAAGGAATCTGTCCAGTTCACCATTGTTATACAGGCTTTCATGTGTGAAAGTTATGAGGAAGTGTAAAAAACAACTATGAACCTGTCAAGTTATGCTACCAGACAAAAAGTTCACTTTCCAGCTCTTAATAGAAATCAAAGCTAATTGGGACACCAGGATAATTTTCCTTACGGCAATTTAAGGTATAGGTTTACAATGCATTAATATCACAGTGGCAGGTGTACCTACATTGTGAAGGATATCTGACATTCCTGCACTCCTGCAGAGTAAACCTGTTTTGCCAGCTAATACTTTTGTGTATGGGCTTTCCATGTGCTATTAGAAGTGTACTCTTTGATTCTGTATCATTTAAAGAATAGTGTTTGATCCTGCTTCATGAAAATCTGTGAGTTTGTATTGTTTACTTAGGAGGAAAAAAAAAACATTTAAAGAAGAGGATTTTACCTTCAAAAATAGTCCTATTTTCTCTGTTCCAATTCTAAAATGAGTGGTTGCATCTATCCTTTGTACTCTCTTGCTTTCTCTACGTATTTCTGTACCTTAAAGGTCCCATCACCTCTTTGTTAACCCTGTTTTCTTTCTGAAAAATAATTTTAAAAGAGTGAGAAATAAACTAGTTTTGGTTCCAGAAAACTTAAGACTTCCATTTCCACTTTTCCTGTTTAAAGTTCTAAATAATTCTGCTTTTGGAGAGCAGCTAATTAGGACCTTTCCAGAAACCTTATTGTGCATTATACTGCCGGCCATGATCAGAAGTTAAGTCTCTGTCTCTGACATCCGTAATGATGGCAGTTACTGATCTTCTCAACAATGCTTCTCAACTCAGGAAAAAGAAGGGAAATTTAGGTTGCTGTAACTTTAAAACAAGTTCTGTTTTTTTTCTCTGAAAGTCCATGCTAATTCTGTGTATATGAAATTTCAAGAAGATTAATAATAGATAGCGATTTTGGATATTTAACCTTGTTTTATGGAAAAAGTCCAAGAGGAATAAGATATACCTTAAGGCTGGTTAGTTGGGAAAAGACAGAGGTTTTTCCCTATATTATCAGTAGGTAATAGTTAGCTCGTATTTTAGCAATGTGTATGTCTGTGGTAGTGATGTATTATGGGTTAGTTTGGTTCAGTGTAGCTTTTAGTATGTACCACCACTTCTTAAGACCAATAATTAGGAACACAATTTTTTTTATATTAAAAGACTTTCTTAAAAATCAAGACTATTTTAAAATTCTGAACATGTATAAAACATGTTCTGTTAGTAAGATGAGGCTTTGGAATGTGGATTTTATTGGCTGAATATAATGCCATGAAAATGGAACTGGGTTTTGTAATGGACTTGATAAATGCAAGTAGTGTCAGGTGAGAGCTTTATGCTATGCCAATACACATGTACAAAGTGAACCATTGAAAATATGGTTCTTTCACAGAACTTAACACTAACATGCTTAACACCAGTGAAATGCCTTTTAGTAATATTCTTCAGTACATTTTTTACTACAGAGCAAAGCACTGAATTTCTTCCCCAGTCTTTTGACACTGCTGTATGCTGCCGTTCTCTGTGACTCTTGTGGCTGAGCGTAAGAGGGCTCTGCAGTCATTGTTGATGTCTGCAGGAAGGAGTTCTGCTCGTATCAGTGAGTTTATCGGGAGTTACAGATAGAGCAGAAATTACTTCAAAGTGATTATACCATTTGTGCACACTGATTTTATAGTAAAACTAGGCCACAAAACTGAAGTGAGAGCAGAAGTTGTTTTACTGAACACTGTTAAAAACAGTATTATCAAATCATCCAACATGTTTCTGTTGTCATGTACTGGTCTGTCTCAAAGAAATAAAACCCCACTTGCTTTCTTGACAGCACAAAAGAAATTGACTGGTGTAGTTTAGTTCAGGAGTTAAAAATGCATTGAAAATAATGGGGCATAACATTCTAGGGTTAACATTTATTCATAGAAGATGCAATTAAATAAAACAGGCATTAACTTCAAGGTCAGTCAGTAAAGTAATAAAAGTGAATATTTTAATTGAATTGTAATTGCTTCCCATTGATACATGAAAGTTAAGTAAAATAGATGTCAGTGCTGCAAATTATGGTTTCCTTCCTAATTAATTTCTTAATTCTGCATAGAGTACTCCAGGCCCTGGACCTTGTTGTTGGTTTATCAACTCATCCAGCTTTATTCACATGTAGTTTCATGAAATATCTGCAGGATGTGGTTAAATGGAATGTGCTAAGAATTTACAATACATTATTTTTCTTTTTGATCTGAATAGTTTTAAGAATCTGAGTCAATCTACTCCTTTTATAAAGAAAAACATACCAAACAGAAATGTAGATTTATACTAACTGTTCTGAAAGTATGGTTATAGATACTTTAATACACCGATAGTAGCAGAGGACATACGGCTTCATTTGTACATGCATACCTTTCGAGATTTGAGATGTGGATTACTGGTTCTGCAAATTTCAAGTTCCGTTGATTCTTGATGGCTTTAGCAGATGGTCTCTATTCACTGACAATACAAACCTATTGGAAATTAAAGGAAACAATACTCTTCAAAAGAAAGACAAGCTATCCAAAAATAGAGTTCTACTGAGAAACAGAAGGAGTACATTGCACTTTCACAGATTTTCATGTAGGTGTGGGATATTAGTAAAGTAATTACCCATAGTGTATACACAGGCAAATTATTTGTATAAGTATACTATTTGAATAATAGTTTCTTTTAAATTCTTGATTTTTTTTGTTCGTTAGGTGGCAGAACAGTAGGTATATCCTTCTTAATATCGAAGTTCCAAAAGAAAGAATGTGTTAGTGTGTATGGTCCTTTTTCCCTTCTCACATGCTTGGTTTAAATTTAAAGGAAACCAATTTGTTTTTATCAAGGAGAGGAGTTCCTTTTTGTAGAAAAGTAGTTATGTCAATTAGAATTGTTAATGTAAATGTGTGAAATGGGTACTGTTATATAGTACCTGTTATTATTTGTTTATTTTAAGAGAAAATGCTTGCTTGGCCTAATACCTGTCCCATTAAAATCAAAGACATAATGCTGAGCTGTTGTAAGTTGCAAGACATCACCAGAATCATTGGAACTATTGAAATGAAAAGAAGATATTTCAAAATGGTTTCCACAAGCATAAGTGATCATCATCTTATATCTAGCAACACATATTTTTAGCTTGCTAATAAAGAGCGATAAACCAATACCAAAAAAAGAATAGAGGGAGGAAGAAAACTCAGTCCTCTTTCATTTCAATTATTAAGCAGTTTTTAAAATATTCCCCTAGATAGTAAGGGAATTTTTAATGTGCTTTAATGAAATATTTAAAAACTTTATTAATATTTTGAGATCTCATTCACTCTAACTTGTTTTAGTTTCACAGGAATTTAAATATACCAAGAATATATTTGTAAAAATTAAAAGGTATATCAGCTATTTGAATTCAGCAATGACTTTATATAATACTATACCACACATTTATATAACAGCTTTCATCATCAATGATCTAAAGTGCTTTGCAAGGCACGTACTTCAGAAATAGTTTCTAAATGGAGTCATTCTGGTGGCAGCTCTTTAATGATACCCATAAAGCAGTACAGTGTGAAAAAATAGACAAGTACTGCAATCGGTACAAAAACCCCTCAAACCACAATAATTAAGAGTAGTAAAAAATCTGATCACTGAAAATTTTCCAGTGTTCCTTCACTTTCAGACATCATAATTTTTTTTTTTCTTATTTACTTCATATTTTAAGACCTTTTAACCACTTTAATCTCAAATCCAGCTATGTCATTTATTTGATTGAAGAAGATGTCAGCTCTAGAAACAGTTGATCCTGGATATTTTTTAACCCAGTACTGGTTTTTGCCCATTATTTGGTTTATTCCAGTGACAATTTAACAGCCATGCGTTGGCAAAACTCATTAGGTCAAAAAGCTAAAACAGGAGCACAGAGGGGCAAGTAAAAGGAATTATCAAATGTTAATAGGGTTTACTTTTTTTTACCAAGAAAAATAAATACAAATGTAGACATCATACAGAATATTTTGTGATGGATCAAAAGATACAATGTTGGAGACATTCTGTAAGTCTGAGCTTTCTTCATATCGCCGTCCTTTTTAATTCTTGCCTTTTTTATGTGGGTGACACACACAGAGGATGTGATTTAGCAAAAAAAGTTATTATGGAAGACAGTCTGTGTCCTTTCCAGCAATTTGCAGAAACTATGAAAAATTGCTTTGTATTTTAATTTAATAGTTATCTACAAAGGTAACTTCTGATTCAAAGAGGTAGTTTCTGTTTAGTATTTTTATTACTGTGGACCCATATGTTTACTTCACTGATTACTGAAATTTCTAAGAAAGGAAAACAGCACCATTTCCAGTTGATACACAGAGAAAAGGTAATTAGCCTTATTTTTCCACAAACATGGAAACCAGTTGCTCAGAGGGGATGTGAGAAAAATCTGAATAAGTCTGTTTTCTTTAGGATATAAATTATTTTAGATATAGTGGGTCTAAGTTTCTAAGAGAGACATGCTATATTAAAAAAAAAAGTATTTCTGGATGTCATAACAGTACTTTGTACTTTGTTATTTTTTTACTTTTTTTTTTTTCCCCAGGTTTAGATCCAGATAAACATCTAGGAAAAACTCTGGATCAGATAGAGCCTGATCTTTTGGAGGTGAGTATTACTTAAAGGATGCTCATACAGGTAAAGTTGCAATTAAAAAGTAACATAGGCAAAAATTCAGTAAAATTAACTTACTAAAAAATTACTTAGTTACTTCCAGAAATTATGTGCTAACCCAAGGCTTATCTTTCTGCGTAGGATATCATCATCTGATATGCACTTTCAGTATGAAAAGCATACTTTGTGGAAGTAGTTCACAAATGGCCCAAGAATCTTTAAAACAAACTGAAGGCAAGAGACCTCAGTGTTAAGTGAACACTAACTCGTATGTCAATATAATAAAGCTAAATAATTGCATGCAAATCAGACTTTCACAGCAGGGAATGTTAGCGGCAATATTGTAGGTGATACAAAACTTCACCTAACTTGGAATTGGAAGCTGTATTAACATGAGTGTTTGGCTCAGGTAATAAGCCACTGAGAACCACAGTCTGCAAGTTTCAGTTCACGACTTGTGAACATGGTTAGACTGCTTCCAGGAGCTTGACTGTTAAGGTGGCATTGCACTGCGTGAACATGCGGCACTGGAGTCTTCATTGCAGTCCATGTTTGTGTCATAGGGCTGCTCTGACACTGGCAGGCTGTATCGTGCAAGAGAGTAACATTACTGTGGAAAAGAAGTTTTACTGACATGTGAAGTCATGTTCTACATGTAATGTAGTAATGGCTACTGATTGATAAATTCCCAGAAGGGTTGTTTGGAAGATCATTGGAGTCATGAGTAAATAATACATAATTTAAGAGTGTAATAAACATTTAACTGCTCCTTCCCCAGTTTGTTCCTGCAGATCACTTAAGCAATGTATTTCTTTGTCAGAGATGTTTCTTTAGAATCTTAGTAAGTGACAGCTAAGGAAGGCTAAAACTTTGTAACTGTGAAACAATGAACAATTTTCTCTAGAACAGATTTAACAGAAGCATCAACTTTACTGTAACGTCAATTCCATACTCTTTAGTCATGTTTAGATGAATTAAATATTTATGTGTGACTAGTTAAATAACCCAAAAGGAGGAAAGTACAGCCTCTGATTTTGCAAAAAGCTCCTGTTATCAACATTGAAGTTGCAAATTCAGCAGGGCTGCAGATGGGTAGCTACTCACTTCACTTGAATCAATAGTCTTGACTTTCTTTAAAACCGTAGCAGCAAGTAGTGCAATTTTAGTTATGTTATAGGGTATAACTAAAATAAGGCTTAAGAAGTATTCTTCCCCATTTGATTTCGCTATCATTCATTTAAAAAAGAAAATAATAAAATCAGAAATTCAAAAGTACCTGGTATTTTGGGGAATTAAATGTATTCTTCTTGATGTTTGATGGCTCAGGTGAAGTAATTCTTACTTATTTGGTTTCTCTGAAATTCTTACTGTCATGGTTTAATACTTCTCGAAACCCATGTTTTTAGGTTTTATCTTTCATTAATACAAGAGTAAACAGCAGCGACTGCATAGCTTAAGGTGTGGAACTAGTAGGGCATTCTGACCCTACTTGGAACTGGTTGTCAGGCCATTGTAGGGGAGACTGCGCAACTGATGAGTTGTTCATGTAGCTGTTTCTTGTGCATATGCATGCTATTGAAGTCAGAGTCAGTACAAATAAATTGTTTTTACTGGATACTTAGTTGGCTTTAAGGCCTAATAAAACCAAATCATTAACTGTAAACTGAAGAGAAATGCTTAGGTTTATGACATGAAAAATACTCTTTGCAAACCAGCAAAGTCTTCAGCATCAGAAATTCTGGTAGACAGAGTGTGAGAGCAATGAGTTCACAGTTTTCAGTAAGGAGGAGAGACAAAATTTAATATTCTGACCGTACCAAAGCAAACACCCTAATAAATTAATTTTTAATGTTGCACATCCCCCCAACTACCACACCTTTATATACTTTTGTATCTGATTTGTGTTGTATTATCTAACCAGTAATTCAAAATTTCACAGCAAATTCCTTGGAACTTGTTGTCCTTGTTGTTTTTTGCTAATTTACTTTTACTTTTTCCTTTTCTTGTGGGATTGTCTTTTGGGTTCTCTATTGACACGTAGTGTTACTTTACATAGTTGTTTATTTAGCTAGATGCAGGTTTTTTTCATTACTGGATTTTCCCTAGTGTGGTGTGCAAGTTTGTGATCATTTTTGCAGTTTTATTCAAAATTAGTTAAATAGTGTTCTATATGTTCTCCAGTTTTGTTGAAAACCACTTTATATCTTCATAAGTTCAGTGCCTAGAAAAATACCAGTGTTGAATATAAGAGGGTCTTTGATATTGAATCACAACGTGTGTGACACGTTGAGTCATTTGGAATTGGTATGGAATATCCTGCTTTATATTTTAGCATGTATTCACAAAGTTCAACTTCTCTGAATCTGCAAATCAGGAATTAGGACTTTACTTACTTCTTTTTATACTAAAAGTTTACTGTGAGGAACAGGCAATAAAATAAAAATCAACTTGTATTACTGTAATGTGCCTATTATAATTTGTCTTTTGGACAAACAAATAAGCATGAAGTAGTCATTTTCTTTTTAGAAAAAAAAATCTCATGTTGAGGCATTGTAAGAAATGTGTCAGTTTGTTTGGAAAACAAACAAACCAACCCCCAACCCAGCCCTGATTTAATCCATTGATTTATTTAACTTTGGAAAATTATATTATTACCTACATTTTCAGTCATCTTATTTACTTTAGTTTATGTGTACAATAGAAATTATAATAACTATTGACATAAAGATAGGTGATTTTGCTGCTGTAGCAGCAGAAAAATGGTGACTATTGAGTGGGAAAATCTTTGATTTAATTTTGCAATTATTTTTCTGACTTTACATACAGAAGGTTGAACTTATACGTTCAGTGATGCTCTGCAACCCATACTTTTATCAGGAGTGAATTTTACTGGCTGAGAACACTGGCATTGTGGCAAGGAAAGTTCTTGAAATATTGTGGGGTTTTTCTAAATTATAGGTGTTTGATTAATTATTGATGAGTGGTTGCTACGTACTTGCTAAATTATTAAATTGCTTTCATGTCCCACTGTTTCCTGTATACCAGGAGCCCAAGCTTTTTGCGTTAAAGAATTTGTTGGCAACTTGCCACATCTCAAGGGCTGCTCACACTGTCCTTAGAATTTATTAATAGAATGGTAAATGCATATTATGATTATATTTGTTTGTCCTTCTCTCTCCGGTAATAATAAGAAAACATTTAGTCATTTGGATGCTTACCGTAGAACTTGATGAGTACTTCTTCATGTAAAGAGGGTTTCTGTCTAAGTGTCTACTAAGTGTTAAAATATCTGTCTGGGAGCAAAGTCTTCACTTGAAATAGGAAGCACTTGAATCCATATCTTTTATCTTTGATTACTCAGCTTAAATAAGAATGTCATCTTTAATCCTTGTGTTTCATTCCCAAGATAGGAACAGACTGTTCTTCGGGTAGTGTTTGGGTGGATCAGTTATATAGCCTGTGTCTCCTTGTGTATTTGAGTTAAGATTAATTTTATGTAGTCTAGAAGATGTTTTCATCATATATTTCTTTTGGATTTTGAATTGGACTTGCATATCTAGTTAAGTGTCTTGTAAATTTGCTGTTTTCTGGCCCATCTGAACTAGATGGCAGATTTAGCAATCCTAAAATTCAGATGAGAATCTAAGGTGTCATATTGTTTTGAATGTAAGATTCAACTTGCAAACCAAAATAATTTTTCTTCAAAAATATTAATATTCTAAGTGACTAAAAGGAAAAGTTCTCTTGTCATTGATGACATTTTAAAAATATTGCTGACTTTAAGCAATACATGAAGATACATTAAGAATCTGTTCTATCAACTACTGAATAACCTCAGTTTCTGTTGGCATTAGTGGAAACTGAAAATCCTTTAGCACCTTTTATAATTGGTGTCAAAAATGATCTTGAAAGTAGTGACATTGAAAATTAGGATTTCTCACAACAAAGACAGGAAATAATCTCACCTCTTTTCAGTATTCAATGTTAATTGCCAATAATTATTCTAGGCACTGATGTTTATGAGCAGAGCTATCAAGTTTGAAAGTGACCTGTAAACAGTCACTCCTTTTATTCCCTGTGAAAAGGTTACAGTTAGAAATATCTTTTCTGGTTTTCTGTAATTTTTAAAATAGTTTTATTTAGGGTTTCTTGCAGTGGAAGCTACAACAAGAGGAAGAATAAAAGGTTTTGACTGTTTTGTAGATTGTCCGTTCTCATTGCATCAACATTAATTATTCTTGATATATTTGTCCTGTAGATACCTTGTTGCCATTCTTGACAGATGGAGTCCTCTTTTATGTCAGGAGTGTAATTTTTTAATGAGAACTTGATTAAAGGTTTTCTTCTGCTCCTTTTCTTTAGAAGAAAATGTGAAAGGGAAAATTAAAATTACCTCTCGTAACAAGACATTGAAAAATGATTTAACACATGTTCCAAAAGAGATTTAGATTTTATACTGCCAGACAACTGAACAGTCGCATAGAGCATTACCAAGGTGTTGTTTTCTCAGAGCATTTATACTTTTCTCCAAAATAAAAGCTGAAGAGGATTCAGGCCTTTTGTTTAACTATCAGACTTTTAAATTTAAAATATGGTGTTCGATTTTATGAAAACATTCAAGTTCCATGTAGTTTATTCTTTCACACTTAATTTTGAACTATTTTTAGCAAGGATGATGGCTGAAGTTGTAAACATTCTTTGAAGTTTTAAAATAAAAAACTTTGAAAGAGAACCATAATGTAACACAAACTATACATTCAGCTTCAACAATAAAGATACTGTATCTTTTGGATGTATCAAATAGACTTGCTACACAGATATTCTGTTAACATGTATAAATAACCCAGTCTTATTCTTGCTTAAAAATAGACAAACAGATTTGGAACTATTTTCTAGTCCTATTTGGAACTATTTTCTAGACAGAATTTTTCTAACCATTTCCTACATGTTGTGGAGAACTACATTGCTACTTTGACTCCAAAAACATCATGGGTGGGCATCTGTTCCTCTAAGGAAAAGCATAAGGGGCTTAAATAAATATCTCCAGTAGTAACATTGGTGTTTGCAGTGGAGTGGGGACTGCAGTTCAGCTTTTCGTGAACTTCTTGAAGAAGAATGTTAATGATTGCTTAATGTGAAAAAAGCTGGACAGGACTTGCCTTCAAGCAGCTATTGCTGGGATACTTTAAAAGGTGATATAATCTGCTGATGAGGAGTTGAATTTCTCCTGCAGAAAAACGGAGGATGTCCACATGCTCAGGCATGGTACAGGTGCTTGATTACTACCTATCAGTACAGTACATTAATACAGAATTACAGTGAACTATTCAGCAGTTGTGCACTCCTTACTCCAGCAAAAGAACTTTGGTTCCTGCTCCACAGCTACTCATTTATAAAGCAGGGATTAATTAAAATTGGCATATGTCTTATTTAGAATGTATCAGTTTATGTAGTTATGTGTTTTAGTGGGATATCCAAAACTTCAGGAATATTCATAAATGTATATGTTGATTTAGAAAGTATGTTCAGTATGATTTATAAAGGAAATGGCATGATGTTACCTCTTTAGATCTTGCTTTGGCTTTTTTCCTTTTGACTTCTATTTGTTAGAAATTTTTGAAAGAATGGATATTTACCAAAATATAGAATATTATTGTTGAATCTGTTGCCAAAAGTTGTGTTAATTGTATACTTCTGTGTGAAGTGCTACTTCTTGTGCTGATTTACAATACAAGTTTCTCACAGAAGGTGAACTATCTGTGCTAAAAATATAGATAAATATGGGAGTCTGAACAACCTTTCATGATGACTGAGGAAGAAGGACAAGGAATTAATTTGTTTATCTGAATGTTACAGTGCCAGTTCTACTTAAGATATAACACATTGGTAATTTTTAGATCACTGTAATGCACATACAAAGAAATCAAGAACCCTTTGTATGATATTTCAGCCTTGTAATGGGTAGTCCTTAAGAAAGTGCACACTGAAATTTTCAGCAAAATGTATTTAATAGACTGCTTTAATGTAATACTTACATATTTTAATTTCCCTTTTGTGTTAGCTTTCTGAGAAATATGGAGTCCATGTCTGTGGAGAAGGTGGAGAATATGAAACGTTCACTCTGGACTGCCCTCTATTTAAGAAGAAAATTGTTATGTAAGGAACAGTTTCTTCATTTCCTTATATTAAAGCAATGGGAATGTATTCACATTTAGCTTGAGACAACTTTTGTTGGCAGAGGTAGAACATGTCCTCTAAGTTCACAAACACTCACTTTGTTTAATACTGGCAAAGTCCTCTGAAAACCTAAATCAATACATGACAAGACACAGCCTTCATAGAGGGCTATAAACTTTTTAGACATTTGCACTTTCGTTTACTTGCTGATTATGGCCTGCAGTAAAACTGGTACCTACACAGTGACACTTTTATCCTTTCATGAAGTGCGAATTGCCTGTAATATTTATCTTTCATTACAGCTACATTTGATAAACTGCCACATCAGTAGCCTGTGGGTTCCATTAACTCTGTGTGTGTGTGTTTTAAGTTTAGCAGCCTAGAATGATAATGATATTTTTTTTAATTATTAGAGGATATTTTAAATACAAACTTTGGATTAATCCATCTAATTTACACTGAATAGTTTATTCCTTTGACATAAATTGCAAAATCTGTGTAGTGGTATATGGAAAATATTTGTGTCTTGATGCAAGTTTCTTTATTAGTCTGTTAAATAGCTAAGCCTGCTTTGCTTTGAGTGAGATGTTTTGATTGCTGTTCCTTTTCTTCGCCAAGTAAACAGACTAGTGATCATGTATTGTTGATACTCGGTCATCTTAAGAGGGAAGGTCAAGATGATGGAGACATGATATGTCATGTATAGACATGATTAAGGCTTTCCTAGTGAGGGTCTATTTTTTAATTTTTTTGTAAGATTTGGATCAGTTATGTAAGGAACAGAGAACCAAGAGCTGTTAACTGTTTCATTGCATGGCATTTGGGAGAAGAAGAGCAAAAGAAAAACTTGTAAAAGGGATGGCAGCTACTCTCGCAGATGTCTGCTGAACTGTTGGTTGGCTGGAAGATATGTCCTCTTGTGCGAACTGAAAAACTAGATAATTTGAATCTGGAGATAATTCCATGCAGGAAAACTATGGAATTCTTTAGTGGGAAGATTCAGAAACTAACAGTGTAGAATCTTTAAACTGGATTTAAGTTAATGTATGGGCCAGGAAGTGAGACTCTTGGAGAAGAAGGTAGAAGCCATAGGTTGTGAGCCAACCTGCTGACTAGTAGGAGTTGGAAAGTTAAGCAGGGAGTTAGAATTAAATGTGTAGGATGTTTGGTAACATTTTATCACAGAATCACAGAATCACAGAATGTTAGGGATTGGAAGGGACCTCGAAAGATCATCTAGTCCAATCCCCCTGCCGGAGCAGGAACACCTAGATCAGATCGCACAGGAACGCATCCAGGCGGGCTTTGAATGTCTCCAGAGAAGGAGACTCCACAACCTCTCTGGGCAGCCTGTTCTAGTCACCCTCACTGTAAAGAAGTTTTTTCTCATATTCAAGTGGAACCTCCTATGTTCCAGCTTGAGCCCATTGCCCCTTGTCCTATCACTGGATGTCACAGAGAAGAGCCTGGCTCCATCCTCCTGACACTCACCCTTTACATATTTATAAACATTGATTAGGTCACCCCTCAGTCTCCTCTTTTCCAGACTAAAGAGACCCAGCTCTCTCAGCCTTTCCTCATAAGGGCGATGCTCCATTCCCTTAATCATTCCCATGGCTCTGCGCTGGACTCTCTCCAGCAGTTCCCTGTCCTTCCTGAACTGAGGGGCCCAGAACTGGACACAATATTTCAGATGCGGTCTCACCAGGGCAGAGTAGAGGGGGAGGAGAACCTCTCTTGACCTACTGACCACCCCCCTTCTGATACACCCCAGGATGCCATTGGCCTTCTTGGCCACCAGGGCACAGTGCTGGCTCATGGTCATCCTGCTGTCCACCAGGACCCCCAGGTCCCTCTCCCCTACACTACACTCCAACAGGTCAGTACCCAACTTATACTCATAGCTGGTGTTGTTCTTGCCCAGATGCAAGACTCTACACTTGCTCTTGTTAAATTGCATTAAATTTTCCCCCGCCCAAATCTCCAGCACATCTTATCACAAATAAATTTGGGGACAAAGGACGAAACTCCCCAGTGTGCCCTCAGATAGAATCAGTTCAGTCTCTTCTAGCAGAAAGAAAAATGCCATGAAGAAATTGCTAGAGCACAATTCATTTTTGCTTTTAAAGTCTGATATGATTTCTGTTAAACTGAAAAATTCTCATCAATTCCAGTAGGTGTCAGAGGCAGAGTTTTGTGAAACTTTGTCATTTAGAGTAATACTACCCATTACCAAACAAATGTGGCCTATGCAGCATTTATATTACAACACTTGCAACAAAAATATACTTCAGAGGGATAGCTGGATTTTTAACTGAGAGATTACATATGCTTCTATCAGTGTTTGCACTTAAATGTGTCTGACTGATTGCTTACATTCTTTTTACTTTAAGGCTTCTTATGTTACAGATTAAATTGGGACTTCATTGGAATTGGATGTATAATTGCCCAGTGCTCCTTCTCAAAGCTTTCTGTGCATTGATACAGCAGATTGGAGAAAATTGTTTCAAATCTC
The DNA here is from genome assembly GCA_011057875.1 of Pterocles orientalis. NCBI lineage: Eukaryota > Metazoa > Chordata > Aves > Pterocliformes > Pteroclidae > Pterocles > Pterocles orientalis. The sequence goes on along the minus strand of WKFP01014983.1, from coordinate 262,461 downwards.
ATGAGAAATTTTTGGTTGGTGTAGTGTGCAGAGTTTTTTGGGTGGTGTGCTGTGCTTTGTTTTTTGTTTGGTTGGTTGTTGTTGTTTTTTGGGGGTTTTTTGATTTTTTTGTGTAGAATTTGAGGAACACTTTTAGGAAAGTACATTGTGCCCTTGATTTGGTATCAACCAAATACCGGTTTAAGTAGGAATATCTTATAATATATTCTAAATATATTTCTGGCTGTTAGTGGTTTAATGACCATTCAAGCAACTAGGAAAAGCTAAAGCAGAGGTGGTCTGGCTAAGTTGTCTTTATTTCTGTTGGTGACACTCAAAATAATAGTAAAAGTTAACAATAAATGCACAAAAAATGCATATAAATCAGTGGGTATTTAATAATAAATATATGGCCCAGCAGACTGTTAAGCAGTTACTCAACTAGTTCTAAATATATATTTCCATAATGGAAACTGAATAGCTGCACTAGCTTTGTGTATCTATGGTTTGATGAGCCCTGCTTAGCTTTTACATTATTCATGTTGTAAAGACATGCCTTTTGACAGGCCCTTCATGTGAAATCTATTGCTTTACGAACTTCTAAAGAAAAAGATTAATTTTATTGTACTTTTCGTTCTTGCTTTTCGTATACACTGAAACTAAACATATTTGTAATCATGTTGTTACCTATACTAGTATAGTTTCCAAATGTTTACGTAGGATTGTTTCTGGTATACATCCTGACACAATTTTTGGAGCTTAAATGGAGTTGTAAGAATTACAGTTCAGAGGTTAAAACCTGTCAGGATTTTCAGGGTCCCTAAATTCCTGAACTCCTTCAAGATGTCTTCCTAGAGAAAGTTTCTGAGGAAGACAATGAAGATTATTTTTTCCTTCCAAAACACACATTAAGCTTAGCTGGCTAATTTGTAATGTCCATCATGAAACAATCTATCTGTTAGCACAGACATTCACTGAGTACTAATGTAACAGTGAGACATCACAGAGATTGTACCTCTTGGTCCTACTCCCTGAGTAAGTGTGCACAGGCATGGTGACACAAATGATACTATCACAATGCTGCCTTGGGTTTTGGTGTTACATCACCTGGATTTTAACTTCAATATGGTATAACAATCCATCCCTAGGCAAAAAATATGTTAACTGGAAAGGGAAAAGTTCCAGCTTGCCTGGAAGGCAAGTGAAAACAAGATCTTACAGGCAAAATATTCGATCAGGAGTCAGATGGGTTTTTATTTGGGCTTCCCTGGTAGACTACTGTAATCCAGTTGTCAGTTTTCTTATGCTCAGTATTTGAGAGGTACCAAACATTTCCTGTCCTTACACTGGTATTTAAAGTGCAATATGGTTCAACCCATAAAGATAAGTTTTTTATCTATGTGAATGACATCTATAAGAAAGGTCCCTTTGTATTTTTGGAACACAGAATAGTTTGATTTTTTTCTTGGGTAAATTGGCATACTTTAAATATTTGGGAAGTTTTAATTCTGCTCCTCTACACCTTGTGGTTAACTCTGTGTTTAGGTTTGGAGTTAAAAGTAAATCTGTAAACATGAAAAAATAATCATGTACTGAGAGCACTGATGGTACTCTTAGACTTGCTCTAACTTGTCATATTTGTCCTCTGAAAATGTTACTATTTTAATATTATTAGATATTTCCCAGATCTTCAAGGAGACTTAAGAGATCAGATTATTATGATTTAAAAAAAAATAGATAATTAGGACAGTTTTTCCAAAGTCTTCTGAAAATTATCTTCAGCAAAATTCCTGTGTTTCTGTTATAATCAAATATGAATTACCTTACATTGTCATGTTCCTACTCAAAATTCAGACTTTCATCATGAAATGGCCTTTGTGTGATTATCAAGGTCTCTGAAATCACTGTTTTTCGTTTTAATATCTGCTTTTCATGTGGTTTAGGGGTTTCTTATTTTTTTACTATTTGCTAAACTGGACATGACATGTAAGTTCTGGACTTTTTATTTTTTTTAGTTGGTGACTCATAATTGGGCACAAACAAAACTGTTCTGCTTTCTGCCTATTCATTACATTTACTATTGAACAAGACTGTAAATTATATCAGTTACAAAAATGATGTATGTTTGGAGATACTGACAGAAAAGGAAGTTGTTGGGAAAAAATATATTCTTTTTCTGTATTGTAATACTATTTTCAGTGCCACATAATCTACCTATTGTGACCCATCAGCTGAGAAATATTGGCATATTAAACTAGATATCATGGTCCCATCAAATACCTATGTGTTAAGCTGTGTGTCATAGGAATGTACTTCATACCAAAAAAAGATATTTATGATCTCTTAATATACTTTTTGAGCAAGAACTAAATACTCAAAAATTCTAAAGTTATTGAACAGTTAGCATAGGTATCAATGCTTAGCATCTGTTCTGCTGTACTAGTGAATTGGAATGTGCAATACAAGTAGAGCTGCTTCTTTTAAATTAAATATGTTTTCTTAAAGTTACTAGGTATTCTTTAAATTCAATAGACACCAGCATTTAATAACCCTAAATTTTTGTTTTTTCTTTCTGATAGAAGCGTTTTTGTTAATTTAGTTTTAAGTTGTTAATACATCACTTCAAAGTACTAGACTTCCCTGTGTAGAACTTGAACAGCAAGCAAGCAATGTTTATTGAAAAATATCTTACAACACTGAGGATACCCAGGTACCTGGTGCTACTGGAGTCTGTTTTTTATTATTTCTAGTGAGGTATGCTCTTACTCAAGATTTCCAAAGTTTTACCTGTTCCCGTTTGAATTAGAAGACACCATGATTGTTTGAAAAGAATGACTTTAATCTTCAGGGACTGTCTGTAAGATATCTTAAAGGAATAAGTGATATTTTAATCATAAAGAATCTTGATAATAACTCTCAAGAATGAAGCGAAAGGCTTATTTGTCAAATTGTTTAAAAGTTTACTAAAAGGGACATGGAGCTGCTTATGCTAAATGTATTTTTCATTATTGTGCAATGTAGTTATTATGGTTATCTTAGGAGTTTTGTTATTTTAAATCCCAAAACACATTTTTGGGATACAGATATTTCTTGTTAATTTTACACTTTTGTTAAGTCAGTGGAATCTGGCCAAGGCTTCAACTCTTTCCAGTTTGTATACTTTTTATGTGGCATTACTAGAAACCGATCTCATCTCATGGAATACTGTGAAGGTATCAAGGGCACTATGATTTCAAGAAAATCATCTGTGTGTCCTTAGCCTTACTTATAACAATTTTCAGATTTACTTGTACTGCATCAGAGTTTCTCTTATGTTTTCTCTGAGTTTCTCACCTTCTGATGTTTGTTTCCTAGAGCTACCTTTTTCTTAAGTAGTAAAACCATACAGATGGATATAACAGATACTGCCTCTTGTGAATCAAAGTGTGACAGATTGTGTCTGTAAAAATGAAAACGAAAATTGACTAATTTGAGTCAGCATACAGGAAATTTATCATTGTTACCAACACATTTGGCATTAAAAAGTTGTGTCTAGTAATCTTCAATATCAGATCCAAGATGGTTGAATCAGTCAGTTTCTCAGTGTGAAATATTGTATGTTGTTCGTACCTCAAGAATTAATCCTGGAGCATTAATCAAGAAGAATGGACTTTTAAGAAATCTCCTGTTGATGAATTAAAAGATTGCTTTATATTTAAGTTACTAGAATGGAAAACATGACATTTTTGCCTTCATTGACTATACCTGAGTCTCTCAGTACTGGTCTGGAATTATAGTTTATTCCATTTGAAAATTGAAAATTAGTGAAGATAACGTTTGTTCAACAATACGATTTTGCATAGCAAACTATTTTTTCTTAATTTGCATAAATATGAAATTAATAGATTTTTTCATGAGTTACCTTGGAGTCTGTGTTATGTAAAAAGATATACTAATATTTGTTGCTAATAATTTTGTGTTTCAGAGATTCAGCCAAGGTGGTTGTGCATTCAGCTGATGCATTTGCACCTGTGGCGTACCTTCATTTTTTAAAACTACACCTGGAGAATAAGGCAAGTAGATGCAAATGTCATCTTCCTTTAAAGCTATGTGCATGTTTTCTATTTTTATGTTGCTTTGTCACAGTTTGGAATGAAGATCCATGTTCTCATGTGCGTGTGCTTTCAAATAACAATGTACATATTTAGTTGAATTTCAGAACTTGCCATAAGGAAAAACTCAACACAAGTGCTACCTTGTGTCAGATGAATGAATGGAGGTAGTATATGTGTGTAGCATTTTTCATCTTGAAACCTGGAGGTGCTCAGCCAACATGGTTCAGTAAAGCACACGTGTAACCTGTGTAGTACAGCTAGCCGCACTGTGGAATGCAGCTGTATTTGGAAACTGTATGAACCGTGTTGATTTGCTGGGAGGTGGCATCTCTTTTTGCTGTTTCTGATTTAAAGTGGATGATTTAAAAATTTGCTGATCCACAAGTGCTCAAGTTTTAAACATACTGTTTTTTGTTTTATCTTTTCCATATGAAAGATACATCTAATGAATGATTTCAAATCATGTAGAGGAGATCATCCTGGTCAAAGATCTTAAGGGAATCATTAGTAGTTCACTGGGATTCATTGTCTTAGCTTATGGTTCCATGGAAACAGCAGAACAGGAGTAGGAACTCTAGTGGTTTAAATATTGCAGACTTCTGTGTGAGCAGAGCTAAGAAGGTCAAAACAGAACTTTTTTTCTTAGTATTTGTCAACACTTTTCTATTTTTCTTTTCATTATTTTGTGGGAAGAATTTTTTTTTCCTCCTGTAAGTGCTAGTATTTTGTTGAAGAGAGTGCCTCATGATCTTTTTACTACTGTTTGCAGTCATATTTTTATAGGTCTTTTTCCTACTTTCTGCACTTTGAAGGTCACTGAACCTCTTCCAGGTGCAGGGATTGTTACAGAACATTATTATATTAGTATATTACATTTAATTTCTCTTGAGCAACTACACTTCCTGAATTTCTTTCAATAGATCATGACTCTTTTTCCCCCTTCTTTTTTAATTTTATTGTTCCAAACGGGTAAAATGCCTGTACATTTTTCTTCCATGATGGCCTCATTCTTGCCTTGGAAAGTAAATTGTATTTCATCCTGTCGATTTCTAGTCTGAGATTTCTTTCAAAAATGAAACATGAAATATTTGTGTGGGAGACCCTGAAAAGAGTATCAACTAATTACGTGAAGCAAAACCAAATAGGCTGAATAAAGGAAAATTTGGGAGCAGGGCATGGTGGGGAAGAGTGATAATATTTTAATAATTCTTTGGGGGAACTGGCTTTATTGCTTATGGCAAACTTGATGCTAACATGCACTATACATCATTACAATGTGACAGGCTAGGGAAAATGAAAAACACAAAGCTTTACATAAATCAGGAAAAAAATCATATTAGAATGCATAACATTTTATATAAGAATCAAGATTTTACTTTTATCTCTTCAGAAGCTCTTTTCTTCTTCTTATATAGATGGTTTAGATTTGGTTAAAGCCTCCAAGTTTCAAGCAGTGTTGTAGTAAATCATATTTCAAACTCATTGTAAATAAAGCTGTCACACTCTCAGAGGGTTAAGGTTTACAGAGACCTGCCCTGGATTTTAGTATGTAAACTAATGTCTTGTATAGTTAAAAGGAAAATAGTCTATTTTCTGCAATGGTTATATCATAAGGAAAAGCATTAGAATCTTTTGACTATAGATTATTTTATGTCATGATAAAATAGGCTAGGTTTTCAAGAAGTTATGAAGATGGAGAACCAGCCAGTTTTTCAGAGCATAACTTCTTACTAAGTTAGCATGGTTTAACGGCATAATGATCAAGAGATGCCTTCAAGATTGATATGCCTATAGTCATAGGAATATAGATAACCCTTGTAGGCATGTTTTCAAAACTTTTTATAACAACTGCAATTTTTTTTCTTTCACTAGTCTGTTGCAAACACTAAGATAATAAAGAAAATATTTTCGTATTCCATTTGATTGCAGATTCCATCCAGTTCTCTGAGAATTTTTGGTTCTCTTTTCATAATAAAAAAGAGACTTAATTTCAAAATCTTTCAGAGTTATTGTGCTTGAAATGCTTCAAGGACATGTATGTGGTCTTTCGTTATATTTATATCAAGGAGTTCTGATATCAAGGTACACCACAAAGAACAAAGATGTTATCATCGTCTTCCCTTATGTCTTCTGAGCTCTCTGCCTCTATGTATTCTTGTTGCTGCGCAGTGCGACAACTATGAGTTTTGGCATTGTGTTGTGATAGGCTTTGATACCAGTTTCTGCAGTGGAGAATGTAAGCTTTATAAGAAGGCAATCTGTTGTTTTCATAAAAGACCACTGCATGGAATTTCAGCTGTAGCAGTCAGTCCTATCTCCAAGGTTTTTTCAACAGGAGAGTTTGGATCTTGGAACGCTTGTGTGTTTGCGTAACTTCATTCTGAGTGCACTTACATCAATGACATGAGTTATGTGAATATAGTTAAGCATATGCATGCATGCAGGCTTTGATCCAAAATTAGGTTGGTATCACAATGAACAGTGGGTGTGGGAGAAACAGTATAACAAATGGGAAAATATATTGCTTTTGTGAAGTAACATGAAAATGTTATGTGATAAAATAGATTCTGTTAGATTTAATTAAAGTGTTATTATAGCAAGCTTGATTTTTTTGTTTTTGAAGTGATGAGAATATTATTCAGGAAAATTTAGTCTGTTTGTGGAAGTCTATTACTTTAAGTTTTAAATTCTTAGATTACTTTCTCTGTCGATAGGCATGGGAAACTAACATTTGTGTGAGATGTGAATATAGCTACTAAAGAGAGTCTGGCAGCTCTACTTAGTCTGGCATTGAGCCCGTTCTTGTAGTGCCAGGTTCCACACCTAATACTTCTAGTGTAGCCTGCACCAGTGGTGCTGCGGAAAGTGATTGATAACCTATGTTTTTGGAGCATTGTGGGAGTCAGCTTTGAATGAATCATTGTGATGTATCATAAGCATTGAAATCAATAGTAGTCTGTAATTATTTTTATGGTCTTTGGTGTATGTAAGAGACATTGTAGAATTTCTAGTCCTTAGTAATTTCCAAAAATTTTGCAACTGACCAGTTGTTTATGTATGTGTGTAAACACCGATGTATCTGTGCAGCAATATTGATGCTAGCTTAACAATTTGTAAAATATTGAAATATTTGGGGAAAAGGAATGTGACTGTGGATGATAGAAAAATGTAATGTGGCATCAGTTTGGGATATTTGTAATATTAACAAATTACAAAGCTACAGGGGAGTTCTGTAAGTTACACCAAACCATTTGTGATACAGTCTGTGAGTCTCACTACATCTCCATGAATTTTTTATGAAGCACATTTTACAGAAAACATGTTTAGAAACATAGTTGAAAGAACAATTTTCACAGATGGCTTAAAAATCGAAAAGGTGCTTTTTTCGTGTTCACTTGCAGAGTGTATAAATTCAGTCCTCCAGGTTAGGGAAGGGAGAGAAGGAAGTTACAGGTCTCTAATAGTACCTACATAAGATGTCTGTAGCTCTAAATCTCTTAAAAGGTAACTATGTAAAGCTTCACAAAAGCGAGAAAAAAAGTGGCTGTGATACTGGCAAGCTGGAAATTTTCCAATTGACGTATTTTTTGCCTAGTGATGGATTGTTATATCATATTGACGTTAAAATCCAGGTGATGTAAAACCAAAACCCAAGGCAGCGTTGTGATAGTATCATTTGTGTCGCCATGCCTATGCACACTTACTCAGGGGGTAGGACCAAGAGGTGCAATCTCTGTGATGTCTCGCTGTTACATTAGTACTCAGTGAATGCCCGTGCTGCATACAAATTAATTGTTTCATGATGGACATTAAAAATTAGCCAGTGAAAGCAAGTAATTTAGTAAACCAACAATTTGCAGGAAGGAAATGGTAGCACTTCTAGCACTCCCTGCCTCTATATACTCTTTATATTTCTATAAAGCCACATCTCATGAATAAGAAGCCGCAAGTTTAAAAAAAAAATAGAAAAAAAGGAATTTTCTTGGTTCATGTAGTATAATACAGCTTAAGGTCTATTTCAGTTACAGATTTTTGTTCCTGCTTCTTTATTTTCTAAGTCATACCTGAAGAGTTAGAGGCTATCAGGCAGCCCTCTGCATAATGGCAAAATATGTCAACTGGCAGCTGTAGCTGAAGGTGTGTGTAATTCAATGAGTGGGAAATGGTATAGATACTGTTGCTTTAAAAGGTGCATTGGGTAGTTTTCCTAGATTACGAAAGTGTTTGGGAAGAAGAGAAGGTACGGTGAATTATTTTACTTGTCAAGAAATTACTTTGATGTATAAATTTTGGAAAATTGTCTTTTCTGTTTCTCAAAACTCTGAGCATCTCAAAGTGTGGTGAGTTTGGTGGAAGGGATACTTTCTGTGAGATGACTAGAAAGAGGATTTTTTCTTTTTACATGGACTGCATTCATTCAAGGCTCCACAAAGTTTTAAAGCTTTCTTGTTAGATTTTTGCTCTGTTTCAAGTGTTCAGTGACAAGTGTTAATGATAAAACTTTTGCTTTTGTACTTTTGTTCCTTTTTTCACTTAATTTGTACTATTTTTGGAAAACATAGTTGTCCTGTATATATTTGTGGAATAGTACTTCTTCATCGTAGTATTCTTTCTCTCTCTTGAATCTCATGGTTTTCTGTATCTGTTTCTTATTTAGTACTGAGTCTGCATTTTTATTCTATATGATATGTCAACAGCAGTACATTGTATTCTGCCAGTTTCTGCAATGTGAATAGTGGGAAATGCTAATGCTGCTGTTCCATGAATTGTTCTAAGCTTAAGTGCCCAGTAGCTATAGTATATTTTGTAATTGAAACCCAAAATTTGAATCACAGTATGTGGTGATTTCATACTACTTGGCATCCTTGTTTACTTGCTTATTTTATAATGTCTGTCTTAAGCAGGGGGAATCTCCAGATACGTCTGTGGTCAGTAGCTGTTCTTGTGAGGTAAGCTGCGATGATGACTGTATTTTCCCTTCATCAGAAGAGGATGAACCACAGAAGAACATTCCGGTCATTTGGAAGTCTTTGAAAAATAATTCTTTGGATTTCAGTGAGTCTTGCACAGCTTTCATTAGAAAAATAATGTTGAATATTTCATGCTGTGGTGGTGTATGCTGTTAATTACTGTAAGAACACTCCTGAAAAGAATGTCTGTGACCTTTAATAACCAGTCTGAAAAAAAGGGATCCTACTGCAATGCGATTTTCTGATAGGAATCAGTAAATCTGCAGTAATGAAACATTTCAAGCGGTTTTACAGAAGGAGCATAACCCTTTTTTTCTTGTCCATCCTTCTCCTCCAGCCCTCTCCTCCTTCCCTCTCCTCCTTTCAATACACATTAATGTGTTTTGTTTGCCTGAATGACATTACTTTAGTATAATCATTAATTTGAATGCAGGCATTGAGTTATATTTAAAAGGTCTAACTGCACCATGCACTACTGTTTTTAAATTAATTAAGACAGAAAAGCAGACTCTAAAATGAAATGTAAAACACAACTGTTGAACTTGCTTACATAGTATATGAGTCTGTTCCCATTCAAGCAACCTCAGGGTGACATGCATGAGGTGTGTTTAGTAGCCTAGCAAGTTACTGACTCCTAGGTGAGCTGCAGTAACTAATCACATGCCTGTTACTAGCATTGCCTTAAACATGAGATGATTAGTGCAAGATAAACCTGAGTTCATAGATTGGTACCTCATTGAAGTTCCACAGCATCACTGTTACCCTACACCCAAAGCTAGTAAAGTTTTCCTGAAAACTAAGTTTCATAGTGTAACAGTGTTTGATATTGAATGATATTTAGGCTCTTGAATATGGATAAGTGCCTGGTGGGATGTTAAAAAATGTCTAAAGATGTTATGCATTTCCTAAAATAATCAGAAACAGGTTAAACACCTAACTTCCCTTAAAATTTGGCATATAAGTTTGAAAATCCATTCCTGTGTGTCACTTAGATACTTTTGAAATAAAATTTTCAATGTCACGACTTGTGCCAAGTCCATATCAAAACCAGAGAAATTGTAAAAGATCAGTAAAAATGGAAAGGAGGAGAGATCAAGTACTGAAATTCTCAGATAAATACTACTTGCAGGCATATTGTCTGAAGGCAGTGTTGGAGAAGGATTTTTCAGGTGTTTAGAAGCTTTGTTAACCAGCACACTTACCTTTCATTTTTTAGTTTATATCCGTCTGTAAATATGTTTGAAGATCTTTTTACCATTTGTGTGTTTTTTTTTCCTGTACAAGTCCTTGTTACTTAAGCAATTTAAAACATATTCTAGGTTAACTTTCCTTATTATAATCATAGTGCTGTTCTTCATTTCCCATAGCTAAGATGTTTGGAAGCTCAGGAAAATCCGTGAGTGGTTACCAGTGGTTTTCAGGTATCACTGCCCATCTCCTTCCATCAACAAGCAAAAATGCTCAAGAGGCATCAAGGGAAGCATTTTCTTCTCTCCGAGGTGCTTTATTCAGTTAATGCATTATCTGTCGTTAACTGTACTGTTTTTAATCTGGTATTAAGTAAGAATCTGTTTTGTCATATGGTTTTATACCTTTAAATGTTGTGGTTGTCAGTTTGCCATCTCATTTTGCGATTGATTGGAATCATTGATATCAAGACTGCCAGCTTTATTATTGAACACATCATAAATTGACTGGCTTTTGAAGACCCTAGAAAGCCAGAGTAGCATTCATACCACTGTAACAACACTATTTCCACAGTACTTACTCACTTTATAACTTGCTTTATAGCTTTCTTGCAATATATACTGTGTGTGTGAGTATGCGTGTGTCCTAAGGATGCTGTCTACTTGCTAAGGCATTTTTTCAGCTACCATAATTTTAAATTAAGTTTTCTAGAAAGCTGTTGCACATTTTGGCATCTAGGATTAGGTCAGTAGCAGTAAATCTAATTTATATTCTTAATATAAAGCAGAAATTGGTGTCTTGGGAATCATGAAATCCAGATTCGTTACTATCCCCCTCTTACAGATACTGACAAGTAAAATAAAATATTCACATTTTTGTTTTGTGTTTTTCTTTTTGTTCTAAATTTTAAGTATAGCATGTTATTCGTTCATAAAGTGGAAATATTTTTAGTATCTAAATGTGTAGGCTCATGTTCTCATTCATGAATTTGTGTGACATACTGTGATATAAAATCTTATTTTTATAACGTGCAGCAGAGTATTCATGGTGAATATAGGGTGATAAAGAAACCCTACAATTTTTTTCAGAAGCAGAGAATACTTTGTAGAAGGTCATTAAACTAGTTTTTGATTGCTTGGAAATCATCAAGGTGAACGTGATCAAACTTTTATTAAAAGACGATAGTATTTAGTGTAAATCTGGGCATAATCTGTAAACTGAAGCAAAAGGGTTGTGTGGGTTGTGTAATGTTTCATTTTGTCCTCATTATATTTGAATGGAAACTTGCCAGTACAAACACTATATATTTTTGCTTTAGCAGCTGTCAAAAAAGATTGTGTCTCTGACTAGTACAGTAGCCTATTGCTTTCAGCAAATTACTTGCATTACCTGTATTATAGTTTAAAAAAATAGTATTTTTCTGATCTGTGGTAGAAAATGTCAGTTCTCCCATTTCCTTTTGTTTTTCTCTTTTTGGAAGTGGGTGTGGAAGACTATGAATTAGGACAGAATTATGGTTCTGTCACAGCAAAAGAAACAATTTGTTTCTGAGCACTTAACTGATCTGCAAATATGCACAAGGCTTTTTCTGAACTCGTACTTACGAGCTATACAGCAGGTCAGTCTTCAGTGCTGTGAGAATGGAATAAGCACAGTCCTTTTAACCTCTTTGCTGGGTTAACTGATTTAAGCACCTCTAAAGAGGGTAAGTGCTTCCAAAAGGATTCAGAAAAGAAAAAATATTACTTGATGTTATGAAACATGGTTGTTCTGTAAAGTGGGTGCAATTCTTCTGTTATGCCAAGAACAAGAGGGAATACAGCACATTACTGTTTACATTTATTTTCTTAAACCCTTTTGTTAAACTTTTCTTTAGGTATGATTGGAAGATGACAAAGATAGCAGTGCTTTATATATAAAGCAGCTCTGGTGCAGCTGTACTATGGCAAAACTCTATAGGCTTGAAGGGAATTACATGGATTTTTATTACATAAAAATTTAGTCTAAGATTCTACTTCCTGTAGACAGTTTGCTGTCTTTTGTGGTTCTCAGCCTCAGGGTCCTGGATAACCCATTAGTTAACCTGTACTTTGGCCAGTGTTGTCTTTTGGGTTAGTTCTTTTTAGGCAGTTCGGCCTAAGTAAGGATAAGTCTTACCTGATCATATTTTATAAATTATTCCAAACAATGGATGGCTTGAAATTCAACAAAGAGGCTGTATGTTTTCCCTTTACATCCTGGAGATGTGCTCTCCAGGAAACAGGAGTCCTCTCCTTGGGAAACAACGCTTGTTCTCAATAACCCAACTGGTGGGTTGGTAACCGGTTCATCATTTATGCCTTTCTACTAGAGAGAGTGCTTTATTCTGCTTACAAGCTAGGGAGAAATTATTTCCCATCATTTGTCTTTAATTCATGCAGAGGAAAAGGGGATTGTACTTTTTGCTTACTTTAAGAAGATTTTTTAAAATAAAGCCAGAAATTATGAACTTATTCAAATTTCTTTGCCTTCCACTTGCTCTAATACTGTTAAGTGTGCACAAATTGGAGTTAGTTTGTTTGCATTTTAAATTTAGACCTAGGGTGGAGGTTCAGTTTGTTTGGGTTTTTTTCCCCCTCCAGTATTCCATATAAAGCTGCAGAACTTTTTACTGCAGGCCAAAACTCTTTTTTTTCCTTGACTAAAGTGCTGGCTGGAAATTTGAAAAATGTCCTTGTTTCCTCCTTGACTGATGACATAGCAGCTGGTATTGACATAGTGATTGCTATCAGGCAGCATTCAAATACACTTATGTTTTTGGACAGGATTATCATTGTGTGGTAGTTTCTCAGATGATATTTCTGGAGATCTGTCTTGATTTTATAGGGGTCCTATGCCAATTGCTACATAATCTGTTATATCGCTTAGCGCATACTTCCTTTTCTGTCAGTGAGAATTCCCCTCTTCAGATAGCCTACACTAATGGCAGTATGACTAAGTAAAGGTGAGACATTTACAGCAAAATTCAGTTTTGGTGTGACCAAATTGACCTTTATGGAAGTGTGCTGACTCCTGAACTGTCCTTAATAAAAGCACAGAAATGTTTTAAACAAGAAGGATTTGTTTCTCACTAAGGCAACAGCCAACAGAGACAACAGAGATTGTCTTTATGCTCTTGTACGTACGCAGGTACACACTAATGTTAAAGGACAGGATCCCCAAAGTTACACAGAAGAGCTTTACGTAGCTCATTTCAGTTAGGTCACATGGGCCTCTGTTATTATATATGTCCTGTATTTGGAGAAGATTTTGTTCTTTAGTTTCTATTGCTTATGAGTTACAAAAGGTCCACAGTGCAGAGCTGATTCACATATGTTGTCATGGTATTGACTATGTAAGAGTAATACATTCTCCTTAAGTGGTGTGACTGGAATCTTCTACCATACACATTTCGATGATCTTGACTTCTCAGTATCTTTTCTGTAACTGTCTGCTTGAACTTTCCTCTGCTCTCATCTTTCCTTCATTTCTTCTGTGGCTACTTTTGTTTCCTATTGTCTGTCTTGCCATTTATAACTCTTTGTTTATGCAGAGATTATTGTTGCAGTGAGGGGTTTTAAAAACAGCTTAGACAAGCATCCCTCTGGAATAACATATAAATATTTGATCTTTTCTTTGATGAGGGTGATGCACTAAAAGACCTCTTATTGTCCTTTCCAGTTCTGTATTTTCGTGATTCAAAGTCCTTTATAGATTACTAGCTGTCATAGGCTGAAAATAAAAAAATACGAGATAATAAGACTTACAGATACGAGGAATTCAGGCTGTAGCATACCTGCATGCATTAATGCATGATAAGTTTTCTCGGGGCAAGAATTCACCACTGCTCAGGGTGGATAAAATTTATTTGTATTCTGTCTGTACAACTAACATGAGAAAGAGTTTAATGAAAAAAAAAAGGTATTACAGGGAGAAATGGTGCAAAGCCTTCAGTCATGTTTAGGCAACTGAGGTTATTTGCAGTTGGTTTTGCAGAACAAAAGCAGGATGCCTATGCTGTCTTTCTACACTTATCTAAATATTCTGTCTTTAACAGCTATATTATTTTTATCCTGCAGCTAATATGACTTCAGAGGGATTGAAGCTGAAGGATATTATTTTGGTTCATCTGTATATGAAGAGCATGAAAGATTTCAATGCTATAAATTCAGTTTATGTGACAGAATTTGATTTGTGTCCACCAGCAAGGTAGGATTAGACTACTGCTCTAGTATATTTATGATACACTGTAACATCCTGAATTATTGTTACCGTATTTATGAAGCTTTTGTCCAAATGTTTGTGCCTCACAGTCTTAGCAGTAGACTTTTGCTACCTTTTGGAGTAATGATATAAGGACTGCTCAACTCAAAAACACTGGGGTTGGAAATTCTTGCCTTAATGTATACCATAAAGTTTTAAAATGTTCACCCCCTCCCCCCGCTCCATATGGCCTTACAGAGGAATAATGCATTTTTTTGCAAGTCTCAGTTCTTCTCTGTGACTTGATTGAGCTGACAAGTCTTTTGTGTTGGTGGAATTTTTCTTTTCTTTTCTTGTTTGTTTGCCTCCCTTGACCTGCTGGCAATGATCCTCTGAATGCAGCCCAGGATATCATCAGCCCTCTTTGCCTCAAAGGCACATTGCTGGCTCGTGTCCAACTTTATCTATCAGGAACCTTCAGCTCCTTTTCTGCAAGGTTGCTTTCTAGCCAGTTGGCCCACGGAATATACTGGAGCATGGGTTTGTTCCTCTTTAGGTGCAGGACTTCAGCTTCTACTTGTTGAACTTCATGCAGTTCCTGTGTGACTGTTTCTCCAGTCTGTCTGGGTCCATCTGGATGGCAACACAAACCTCTGGTTTATCAGCCATTCCTCACAGTTTTATATCATCTGCAAACTTGCTAAGGGCACATTCTGCTCCATCATCTAGATTATTAATTAAGATGTTGAAACAGCATTGGACCTAGTATAAACTCCTAGGGTACACCAGGAGTTATTGGCCACCTACAAGACTTTGTACCACTAACCTCTACCTTCCAGATCTGGCTATTCAGCCAGTTTTTAGTACACCTCAATGTTTACTCATCCAGCGCATACATCAACTTCTCTATGAGAATGTTAGGGGAGACAGTGTCAGAAGCCTTATTGAAGCCTTTGCTGTCAATGATTATTAAAGTCTTTCTAAAAGTACAAAGGTTTGGAACCTTCTAGGTGACAAACCTTATTCACCTTGTTCTGTTTATTTTGATAAATACAAAAGCAAAATTGTTAGCTGAGGATGTGCCCCAGAGGCACATTACTTGGCACTGGGACATATTTCAGGACAGTACCAATATATACTTACTCTGTTCCTTTTCTTCCTCTGCTTGTAAGCACTTGGCTGTGGTTGAAGATGAGTACTGGACTAGATGGATCTGTGGTTTGATCCAGTGGGTTTGTTCTTAATGTCTTGTGTTTCTGTCAGATGATGATTGTTAGTGGGTGGCTAAGAATGCAAGTATGGAAAGAAGTTATTTCAGACTTCTGAATACGCTACACTGGTGCTAACACTTTCATTCATAGATCCCCAAATTGCAGCTTTTTATGCGTCCAAGTCCACCTTTGACATAATGAAACAGCTTGATGGTATGCAGTAAGTGATTCCTGTGTTATTTGAGTGTATTGTTGGGTTTTTTTCCATTTGAAATTGGGTAGCAAACACCTAGCCCATGAAGTTTTTTCTGCTTTTTTAAAAGTTGTATGTTATAACTAATTTTCCATTTGTAGATTCTTTATTGCCTTTGTCAAAAGGGTTTATTTCTTATTACAGTAATTCATGTTATTAAGCATCTGAGATAATGTGCTCAATATGCAGAACTGCTATAGCTTGAAAAATTCAACTTGGATCATAGATTAATACATGTTGGAAGGGACCTCTGGAGGTCATGTAGTCCAATCTCCTGCTCAAAGCAGGGTCAACTGTGAGGTCAGACCTCATATCTTGTTCTTATTTTAAAACCAACTGTTTAGGCATTTCCTAATGTAAAATACTGTACTTTATACTCTTATTATAGAATATGAAGTGTAGTGTAGGCATGTGAATTTTAAGTATAGCATGACAAATAGTTAAAATACATTGTTAAGATAATACATATCATGACAGATTCACGTTCTCCTACACCATCTGGGTGTCAGAAGAGACTAAAAGAGATCTTGAAGAGGCTTCTTTGAGATGCTGATTGTAGGCCAGTAGGATTACTAAATCACAGAGGGATGGAGTGTTGATTGTGTGTGCATTAAGAGGAGAGATCTAGTCCCAGCTGTAAACTACACAAATCTCCACTCGTATGTATCTCAAGTTCTTTTTATGACACACTTCTCCCAATTCAGCTGCTTTCATTTCTCATGCTGCTGCATGTTTTAACCCTTGATATTTGCGTACCCAGCCACGTAGTCTTCCATCACTAAAATAACAGGTAGAAATATTAGGAAGTTGCAGGAAAATGGCTTTTTGTTATTATTTTAATTGAAGAAATATATTTGTGTTGTATTTTGTCCAGAAAAAAAATTATACAGCAGTTTGCATGGCTGCATCATTGCATTATGCACAGAGACCTGGTTGTGGGAGTTCTCACAAGCTGTATGCTGGAAGCACTGACTGAGGGGTGTGGATCAGCACTAAATTTGCAAAATTGTCTTGAAAATCTACCAGCCCAAGCAGAAAATCCATTCATCCATGCTTATGTTGATGATAATGAGAATAAAATACTGTATTTGCATGTGGGAGGAGGGGAGAAAAATAGTTTTATTGGAAGAAATAAGCAAGATAAGAAGAAATTTGTAAGGTTATGTTATATGATATGTGAAGAGAACAAGTAATTTTTTGTTGGATTCCTGCTGGGAGCTAAATGACTTTTTTAATGCATAGACTGCAAATATAATTATTTTTCAGGCTTTGAAATGTTGATTTCCCCCCACACCCCCACTCCCTGCTTATTCACTGGCTGAATGCAACAGACTTTCTGTCTGTCCATCCAGGCACTGAGTCTTCCTTGGAGCAAACAAAAGTGAACTTTTGAAATGAATGCTTAAGTAGGTTTTCAGTCCTGATATAAGTCTGTGTCCATCATGCAACTTGAAGTATAACAGAAAAATATGCACAGTATTGCATGATACCATGCGAGAAAGTTGTAAAGGAACAATAAGCTGATGCTTTTTAGAAACATGAACCTCTAGTCCAACCACTGGAAGGAGATCCCGTAAAAAATGCATGGAGGTAAGAATATGACAATGGTACACTCAATCTGAAGGCTGCTTAGCATAACTTATCTGGCACATCCAGAGTTGTGTGGTTAAGATTTTTTTAATTAAAGAACTCGTGTATTTAAAGTGATACACATCATAAAAAAAAAACAAATAGAAATGAGCCATTAGCTATGATGCTTGTTTCTCCTTGGTAGTGGAAATTACCTTACTGGAAGTCTGAACTGGGTCATTATTTGGAGAAGAGCTAACAGTGCAAATGCTAGCAGGTTATTATGATACTGTAACTTTGTTTTACGTTCCTGACAAAATTTCATAGCATAGTATTCGAAAGAAAAACCCATGGAAAATAAATTATGAAAGTAGGTGCAAGCAAACTTTTTGTTTGGAAAGAAAAAAAAAAATTCATGTGTTTTCAGAGTATGCGTGGAAACCCTGTTACCTGATGGAGTACTGTTTTGCATTGACTGCCTTGCACATAAATATGACGCTGCAATGGATGATGTGTTATGTGATGAAAAACTGGTCATGCATGTACAGAGCATTTCCCACTGGGCACCTGCTAACATAGGACCTTACAGTCAGTCCATCAAGGTAGGGAATCTTTGTTACTTCATGTGAACTATATGTCTATTTACTGAAATGAATACAGTTATAAAGTCTCTTTCTCTCCCATTTTAATGTGCAAAAGAAAATGTGTTTTAAAGAAAAAAGAAAAATGAGCATTTTGAATTTTTAAAACTTACGGACAAAGTAAAAACTTAGCACACATTGGTCTTTCATTTCACCTTTCATGAGACACGTTAAATTATTATTTCCAGAAAATCTCAAGAACAGCCTGCTTTTGTTATATATTGTAATTATATCAAATATTTGTGTCGCACATACACTGTACAATCTGCCTAGAATATAAACAGAGTTTAGGAAAATACAAGCATATTTGAAATTTGCTTGTTTAAAGCAAGCAAGTTCAAACTTTTTCATAAGTCAATCCTCAAATGCCTAATTAATAAAATCCCTGTTGAGGTTCCCACTAGTGCTTAACCTTTTAAAATTGCAGCAAGGTTGAAGAAATGTCCCTTTTTTCAAATTAATAACACACTGAATAGTATTTTACATACTATTTAAAAGTATGAACAGGATGCAATAAGCAATCATGGAAAAGTGGACCAAAATTTTAATAAAAAGCTTTTTTCCTAATATGGTACCTCTCGCCCAGCTAGTACTGTTCTAACAATTGATGAAATGTCTCACCTCTTCTATTGCAAAAAAATGTGTATATTCCTTTCTTACCAATACTCCTCTTGTGTAATACATTGTCCAGTGAAAATTATTGTGTTGGGCAAACTGATTTAAGCAACATATTTTGCCATCTTTAAATTTCCTGAAACTTCTTTGAGTCTGCAAACCCACCTAGTATAATGGCCATGTAATTGTACTTTGTTTTATCTTTGTACCATTTTATGGAAAATTTCAGGAGTGGTATTTTGCCTCAGAAGCCCATGTAGAATTTGTTTCATTTGCAGGAGGAAATGTTGGTAGATAAGTATTGTATTAATCTTGTGGTTAAAGCAGGGTGGGTTTTATGTCATCTGTGGTTTTCTTGAGAAAGCAGAAAGAAAGTTGGTTTATTACACTTTTTTCCATTCAGTCTTACACATTGACAGTCACAATTGTATCACATTATGCATAGTCCTGCAAAGATAAAATTTAAAAACTTTGAACCTTGGTGTTTAGAGAAACTTCTCTGATATATCATTGCAACTAATCTGTATTACTGTCCTGGAGCTGGCACAGACTAACTTTGGAAAAGTGTGAACTGAAAATTGCTTTAGTAACCCAATGTTGCAAAAGGACATAAGAAGACACTGCCAGTCTCTTGGATCTCCTGGTGGGATGGGACAGTCAGCCTAGCTAAGGAAGGACTTGTTTCTTTTCAAATACAGTGTAACCGGTCAACCATTAAACCATTAAGGAAAATTTTCCACTATTCATTTGTTTGTTTGTTTTCCCCAAGGGAACGTTTTAGTCAAGCAACATTGTTTTCCCTTATGGTGGAAAAAAGTATTTTTACTTTAAAATCCAGTGACCACAGGAGTAAAGAAACAGTGATCAAAAGCTGTGTTTCTGCTAGAGGATCACTCACCTGCTATCCCTTATGGCTAAGTTCTGTCTCTAGTCCACAAACACCTGTATGGGGAAATGGTAATGTACGTACCAGCAGTGGTTTTCATTTTCCTTTGCCGGATTTTGCCTTACTAATACAATCACCATGTTTCATCTGAATATCAATATTTAATCCTGGTTTTATCTTGCTAAGAATCTTTGACTTTTTGGTAACCTTTCTGCAGAGCTTGATCCAGTAAGCATGAAAAGAATTACTCTTTTTTCTTGTTTCAGTAAATGTGTTTTGTATATAAATATTTTTTCTTTCTAAAATTGCATATAAAAGATATGATCTATGAAACCTATAAGAATGCATCAGAGGAATACATAAGTGCATAAACAATATTGAAAATTTATTAGTGGTATGTATGGATCTTCTTAAATGTGAGTTTTCTGAAAACTAAAAGCTTTTTTAGATGGGTTTTCAGAACTTCCTTGGATATATATGGGCAGGTATTAAGCTCTTCAGCTCACCAGCAGAAGTAAAGCCCTTCAATATGTTTTATGAATACAATATATTTTCCAGAATAAATAAGGAGGGAACAAAGGTGGGGTTTTTTATCTTTATAGTCAACAAAAATTATTTTAAATTATAGTAATTTTATGATGATGAAATGTTGATCAGTTTTTTTATCTTTGCGGACAGAAGCTTAGTGATCTTAAAACAGTAAGTGATTATTAATTACCCTTGTGTTGTGTATCTGTAGATTTTGTTTGTCATTTGCTTGACAACAATTGAACAATTAAATTGTTGTCACCTCAGTCCAATAGGAAGTTTTGTGGACACTGAGAAGTCATGTGTTTTAGCACAGTGTTTTTGCTCAGTTCAGAATAGGCCAAGGACTGTAATATTGAGGATATTGCAAGTTGGAATTGATATGCACTGGCGTGTAAGAGTGGAGGTGGCAGCAGAAGGGTGTTGGTAGTTCATGCAAACTATGGAATTCACACTTCAGGCTCAACAAATCACTCAGCAGAGCATCAGTTTAATTCTGTAGAGACCTTGCAGGATCCTGCCAACAGTGTTATGAGGACAAAAAGTAAAAATTTAAAATTTATCATGAGAATGTCCTGACCTAAGTCGGACACCAAAAAGCAGTGACAGAATGAAATCGGGATTTTCAAAGTATTTATAGCAATATCAAACACTCTTCCTCTTTTGAGGTTAACATTCTTTTAAAACAATTTCAGTGTTTCTGTTTGTGAGTAGACATAAACTGTTGCAAGATGCAATACGACTGATTTGTAATTAAGAAAAAACCTGAGATCATTTAGTATATTTGTCTTGGTCCACCTGTTGTGTTGGTGCAGAAACCTCTGCCATTCTTAATCTCTGTGTCAGCAACTGGAATGTAAACTATGTCAAGGTTACTGTAAAGTCTATGCTGCTGTTCTCAGTAATGCATATCAAGTGTTCTGGTTATGTCCTTCTAATGGTAGCACCACAGACTGTCTGGGAATATGTGATGACATGTGGTTTGCCTTCCTCCCCATCTTATTCTGCAGTAGGCACCAGCCCAGTTTGTGCTGGTTATTGGTAGTAGCTCATATTTTTACTAGAGGTATTTCATGGTTTTGCTTCTCATTGTTTATCAGATTATAATTTCATTTTCATGTTTTCTTTTTTTTTTGTTAGTGGATTAGAGGATTTGTCAAAACTAAGCAGTAATTGGTAGCTTGTATAGAAACAGCTTACTTACCATCTTTGCAAAAGATAACAGCACCGTTGTACATCAGGGAATTAAACATGAAGATATACTGCAAAGCAGT
>WKFP01014983.1:171032-236032 GCA_011057875.1 Pterocles orientalis | reverse complement strand
GCATCTCTGTAAAGTGGGAGATGTTGTTTCCCATGTCCTTGGGTAAGGAGGCCTACATTTCAATTCGTTTGCATCCTGAAAAAGAGCTCTAGCATTTGTAGCATTTGCATTAAGGTAGCAACTTCGTCAACTGTAGTATAAAGGAGCAATTCTTTGTTGCCTTTGTTTGTTGTTCGTCTTTTTCTTTTTTTTTTTTTTTCCAGAGAGAGAGAGAGAGAGAGAGAGAGGAATCATATAGACGCTGGAATTTCTTCAGTCCTGGGCTGTGACTTTCCATCTGACTTAGGTTCTCTCTGTCAGACTAGAATTTGACTCTGAGTTTAAGACAGTGGAATATGTTTCATTGCTTCTCATTGTCCAGTTTAGAAAGCTATGTGTTCGTTGCACTAGCTGTTGTAAATCTCAGGTAAGTTTTTAATTCAGAACTGTGAATTTAACACAAAAAGAGCTCAAAAGCTTGCTCTGTAGATCTGTGAGAGATTTTTAGGTGCTTAATAGCGAATAATCTTTTTTAAATAGTGTCAGCATTTTCCCTTACCTAAGAGAAAGAGGATTTAACATTTTTCTCCTTTGGACTTCTATCTTCTTCTGACAGCTCTCAAGCCTTATTATGTGCTCAGCATAAGTCACCTTATGTTTACTGATAAACCAAACTATTTTTCAATATTCTAAGAAAGTTTTAAGCCTGTGATTGCAACTTAAATTATATGAATACATTCCTGATAATGACAGATACAAAGGCTGGTGGTCTGCCATTTAGCAGTCTTATGGAAATGTGTTGTTATTGTACTAAGTCGGTGAGCAGTTATGTGTGAATTTACCCCTTTGTGTGGGAGAAATCCCATTGAGTTCTGCTCATATACTTAAATTTTATGTATAAAAGTTTAATTTATGGGTGAAAAGCTTGCAACATTGATATTAATGGAAAAAACTGCCTAGGATTTAGTAATGAAGATGAATCATAAATTGCATGATTAGTATGAGCAGCCCATTCCAGGTAACTACTTGTTCCCTTGATTTGACATGAGTATCATACTTTTCAAGCAACTGAACACGTGCAATATGTGACTAAGTGTGTGCTGGCCGTTGTATTTCCAGTTCTTCAAAGTGTGGCCTTAATTTTTCCAGGCACAGTCCCTTGGTATCTGGAGGATTATATTTAAATGGAAATGTATCTTTTCCTACTTACCCTTTTTTGTGAGCAACACTGGTTTTTATCATCTAGCCCCCGTC
Organism: Pterocles orientalis; assembly: GCA_011057875.1. NCBI lineage: Eukaryota > Metazoa > Chordata > Aves > Pterocliformes > Pteroclidae > Pterocles > Pterocles orientalis. Next base: position 234,799 of record WKFP01014983.1, on the reverse strand, counting down.
AAGTCCAGAAAGAGTGCTTCATATTTTTGATCATTTCTTAGTGTGAAAAGGGAGAGCCTCCTTCCAGATATCTCTGTAATCAAAGGGCACATAGGTTAAGTAGTCTTCCAAATCATACCAAGCCAGCTCCAAGACAATCTTCAAGAAAATCTTCAGCATCATGTTTTGAAGTTCAGCTGAATCTCTTCAGCAACCTATGATGTCAGTGATATACTGATCCTAGAGATATGCCAGTCTTGGCGATATGCACATTCTGCTATCTTCCACCCAAATGAAAATCTTTAGAATAGCATCACCAATATATCAGAAACTTAGTGTATTTTGAACACTATTATAAACTTTGGACCAGTAAATGGCCAACAATTTTCTTTCATGATGTCCCAAGAAGGGGAGATCATGGTTTATACTTACAAACCTCACTGCTATCTGCTTACTGATCCCATTGTTGCAAGGGAATCCATCCACTGGATTGTACATACTGTATTTCTACTCCCATAAGAAGCTTTATTTCCTAGATTCTTTAAGGTGGGCTGCTGCCAAAGATTGGTTTGAAATCTTGCTTTAAAGTAAAAGAATAAAAAGGGAAGGAACTGTATAAGAAATAACCATAGCCATTTCTAATCTTATTCTACAACATTGTCAGCCTAAGCAAACTGACTCGTTCTGTCCTTGGCAAAGAACAGTGTTTCTGACCTATGAATAATTATTGTTTGGCAGAGAATTAGAGGGTTTTTTTTCATTATGTTCTTCAAAACAACATTTTAAAGCCATTCCCAGTGCTATTGCTTCATATGACAAATGCCAGATCACTAGAATCATCAAAACCATAGGATTAAAAATGTTATAATAGACAAAATCACACTTTTAACTGTTACATTGATTGTCTGAGAAAAAGAATTTAGTTTTGTAATAACCAGCAACAAATACTGTGATCAGTAACTGTCACTGAAAGAAGTGCTTTAGAATCCCTAAGATTCAATGTCCAAGTAGTGATTAAGCCAGAAGCAACAAAAGGTACAGTTGTAGTAATCATAAACCGTAAGAACTGTATAAATGAGGCTGACACTGGTGGCAAAAGCTCCCAAAGAGAGAGTTGAAAGAGATCATCTGTTCACTTCCTTTTGAGACTGAAGAAGAGTATTCACCCTGACTTGCAACTCCTCCTCTTCATTTCTTATCCTTTGGATTATTTCCTACCTCCCTCAGATCCACAAACAAGGGAACCTGAGCAAGTCTGCTACCACAGGCTCCATCTACAACTACTCCGTCCTTGAAACCCTCACTGAAACCTCAATCCCTTGTTATTCATACAGCAGGTTTTCCACAGAGAACAAGAAACTTTCTCCACAGATTCCATAACAGAAGTAGCCTCTTGACCAACAGCCTCATAGCCTTCTGCAGTATTTCTAGTCTGTATGCCAGTATCCCACCTCTTGACAGTACCCCCTTGAAGGTTTACAAGAGAAGGACCAAAATTTAAAAACTGAAAGAAGCAACTCTATTTCCTCATGAGCTATGCTGTACCAGATTTTTATAAAACAATGAACATGAAAATATCCCCTAAAGTAGCCAGCCTTTTCATTCGCTGCCTTGGAGATGTTTCTTAATAATTATGCTATGGTATCATGGCATATCTGACATACACAGATGAAAATTTTTTCTGGACTAGAAACTTAGACTTCTTTATTGATGTTCCTACACCAACATTACTTTCTAGACGATATCATCAGTATCAAAACCACAACCTAAAAACTGCAGTATGTAGAAAAAATATGCGTCTACCTATTTCCATAAAATAAAAATCTGTACCAAACTGTTAAAAGATGTAATATACAGTCAGACACTTAAATGAGACATTTGTACTGATCAGAACACTTGGTATGCTCATCTCAGTCACGTAAGGAGGATTTTTAATCAATAAAAACACTCCTGGGAAAAGAGCCACCCAAACCCAATGTTAGAAATTACTTACTTGGAAGAAAATGCCGTTACTCATCCTAAAACCTTATATGTAGCATCCATCCGTGGAACTTTTAGAACATTATCGTACAGTTGCATCCTGTAACAGAAAAAAGATCCTGCTTTGTGGAAAAAAATCTTCCTAAAAAAAATCTTCTCAGAGTCACCCGTCCTAGTGTTCAAACAGCCCTCTAGCCTTGCTGAGCTTATCGGTATAAGCAAACGCTGTGTGATACCAAAAATACTGAATGGATCAAGAGTGTGCCTGAGCATGAAATGGAAAACTTGCCAAGACATCTCTAAAGTAGATAATCCATACAACAGACCTGTTTAACATCTTTGTATTCTATTACAGCACTTCCAGAGTCATAATATACTTGAAGTGCTTTCATGGTAACTTCGAAAGTGAAACTGAGCCACCAGTATGGCCCAGATTGAATGGTACACAAAGTCTGTAAAGAACAGAAATTATCCAGGTAAACATCTCTAATAAAACAATTGTTCTAGAATCTCTCAGTCCTGATACTTAAGAGAAACTCACAAAAATATCTCAAGAATATGAGAATAAGGTTTTGAATTTTTAATTCTAGTGTAATTTAAAAAATGTAATTCTACCAAAAATATGCAGTAGTTTTGTTGTACACTGTAAAATCTTCCTTAACTTCTATATGCTTTAGAAGCTATCACCTACTTGTCTTAGTGTCTTTCCTAAGCAGTATCTTCTCTTCCTCCCTATTTACTTCTCTCTTGAAATCTCGTCTCCTACATAGTTTCCATTGTTCTTATAAAGATAGCACAACTGATACTTATGTAGTCTCTTCACCTTGTATTTAGCTTCAAAAGGTGTTGCTTTTGTTACAGACCAGTCACCCACATTATTTCCTATCAACATGCCCCCTATTCGTACTTTTTGTTGCTCCTTCATGTTCTTCTTCACTATGTTTTAAGGGAAGCATCCTTATCAGGGATCAGACATCTTTTTCAAAAGTGTGTATTCACTATTGGCAAATTTATTTGGGTCTGCACTGCATTATCTTGGCATTTTGGCACCACGAATCTTCCATCCCCCATCCTAGCTTGTTTTCATTTGTGAATTTGATGCATGAGAGCCTGAGGGTTCAGCTCAGTAGCTGAAACATTGTCTCTTTCTCTAGAGGTTCGCTTATGTGATTATTGTGACAGGTTTGAAGTGTTCACATTCTTTCTCTTTGAATTTTCACTAGGTTAACTGTTTGTGAGCCATGCCATGCCCTAGATAATGCATCCCTAGACGTTCTCCAACATAGACAGAAATAATGTCTTGGTTCTTTGTGTAGCTGGTATTTCTGCTGGCTAGGTTTACCGAAATTCAGCTTGTGCGGAGGCCTTGTGTTACTGTGTACCTACCAGGATGCTCACATGGACCAACCCTTCTTCCCTCTTCATTTGTTTCGTACAGCTATCCTTCTACTTGTTTGTTCATGATAGACACCTTCTGGTCTAGTCCAGTTTTATGGTTATGTGGGAAGGTATCCAAAACTTACCAGATGTTACAAGACATCAAGTGAGTAATTTCTTTACCTTTACTTCTCTGCAGAAGTACTATTCTATTAAGATACCAACATCTCCAGATAAGCATAGCTGTATTTTTTGTATAGTACTGAAAGTAAGTTCAAGCTGAACTGATTCCTGTCTCTAGGCGTATCCAGGATAAGAAGGTCATTAGAGGCAGTCAACATGGCTTCACCAAGGGGAAGTCATGCTTGACCAACCTGATAGCCTTTTATGAGGACATTACCAGGTGGGTAGATGATGGTAAAGAAGTAGATGTGGTCTATCTTGAGGAGGAGTGGCTGACACGCCAGAAGGCTGTGCTTCCATTCAGCGAGACCTAGACAGGCTGGAGATTTGGGCAGGGAAAAATTTAATGCAATTTAACAAGAGCAAGTGTAGAGTCTTGCATCTGGAAAAGAACAACTCCAGGTACCAGTATAAGTTGGGTACTGACCTGTTGGAGAGTAGTGTAGGGGAGAGGGACCTGGGGGTCCTGGTGGACAGCAGGATGACCATGAGCCAGCACTGTGCCCTCGTGGCCAAGAAGGCCAATGGCATCCTGGGGTGTATCAGAAGGGGGGTGGTCAGTAGGTTGAGAGAGGTTCTCCTCCCCCTCTACTCTGCCCTGGTGAGACCTCATCTGGAATATTGTGTCCAGTTCTGGGCCCCTCAGTTCACGAAGGACGGGGAACTGCTGGAAAGAGTCCAGCACAGAGCCACGAAGATGATGAAGGGAATGGAGCATCTCCCTTATGAGGAAAGGCTGAGGGAGATGGGTCTCTAGCCTGGAAAAGAGGAGACTGAGGGGTGACCTTATTAATGTTTATAAATATGTGAAGGGTGAGTGTCAGGAGGATGGAGCCAGGCTCTTCTCAGTGACATCCAGTGATACGACAAGGGGCAATGGGTTCAAGCTGGAACATAGGAGGCTCCACTTGAATGTGAGAAAAAACTTCTTGACAGTGAGGGTGACAGAGCATTGGAACAGGCTGCCCAGAGAGGTTGGGGAGTCTCCTTCTGTGGAGACATTCAAAGCCCGCCTGGATGCGTTCCTGTGCAATCTGATCTAGGTGTTCCTGCTCCGGCAGGGGGATTGGACTAGATGATCTTTCGAGGTCCCTTCCAATCTCTGACATTCTGTGATTATGATAAATTGTTGCCTTCATTACACAAAGAAATGGTATTGAACCTCACAAATATGTCAAACTTCTTTTTTTCAACCACCCTTTGATACTACAGTTCTGGCATCTATTTTAAATGTGAAACCTCTTTGCTTTTATCTGTTTTTTACTACTGAAACCATAGTCAGCTGGGTTGGGGGATTCAATCTGAAGCACTGTGCAGCTCTTCAGCCTGTTTTCCTTGCATTCTTTCAGTGCATGTAAACCACGACATCTATCTCCTTCAGGTGGTGCAAGCAAAGATAGTTGTCTTGAGAGCCTGTATGGTTGTTTCCATGGCTCTTGGTGAGAGCTTCTACCTTTAAAGACATCAGTTATTAGCTGTAGCTGTTTTCCTATCCTTTCTTTTTGAATCAAGGAACCACAAATAATTGTCATCCTTTGATTTCTGCTGACCAAGCTTCCTTTTACTACTGTTAAAACTTGAAAAAAAATAATTCTTTCAAGACAGCATTGTCATCTGCTGTCCAGTGTTAGAGAGCCATAGCTTTCAGCTCAACTCTAGGTAATGTTTCAGGCATTGAATACATTTTATCCCTGAGTTCAGTCGTACTGTTTCTCACCACAACCTTTGTCAGCCTAATAAAAAATCAACCTTGAAATCCCGTGAGAGAACTGTTTCAGAACATTCTCTTAGTAACTCTTTGTAATGAGACACGACAACATTTTCAAAACAAGGAAACATATTGTAGTCAACCTGACTGTTGCATTTTAGGGCAGCTTAACATGGAAAGCCAAGTTTACATCCATGCGTGTGTCAAGAGATTTACTTGTTTTAGGCTTAAAGAGTTCAGGATTTGATAACTCTGCACCAGAGAGCAATTTTTGACATATCTTTTTTGTTTGTTGCTAAGGCTAACCAAAGTGTTTTCAAAGGCTTACATGTTTTTTCTCCAGGACTGTTTCTCATTTGAAGTTAATTTCTGGTTATTTGTGCCTCCAAATGATAGTTGTATTTATATTCTGAGTTGGTGGTGACATACTCATACTGATTCTGACATGTTAATATATGAAAGCATGTCATATATGATGCTTTGTCGTGCATTGCTTCCTGAACCACTTCTCTTTTTTCAGTAAGCACAATGAAATAAAGTTGAGGCTTCTGTGACTTGTGGTTATAATCCAGGCATCAAAAATAACAGCTTTGGCTCCAAAGATCTGATCAGGTTCTTGTTGTCTAATTAGATACCTTTTTAGAGAAAATTACACATTCGCTGTCAACTAGGTAGGATTATCACTGTCAGCTAGGTAAGGTTATTTTTCTTACAGTTATTAAAGCGGAGGTAGTATGACCTGTTTCTTTTCTTTACAATTGGACCTGTATATCAGTGTTGAATTAATTTTCCCCTAAATATACTAAAAACTATTTGTGAAATATTTCGTGTTTCTTGAAGATGAAAAATATTATGTAAATGTAAGATGATTTTTTTAGCATTAGGCAGAGAAGTTATTTTATTTTCTAATTATTTTTTATATTTGTTTTGCTGTGATTCTTAGCACTTGCATTTGGTGAGAAAGGAATTTTTTTTACTGGTATGATGTATTTTTTCTTTCTTTCTTTCTTTCTTTCTTTCTTTCTTTCTTTCTTTCTTTCTTTCTTTCTTTTTCTTTGACATTTTATTCCCTTAGTTTAGTAATTTGAGAGAGAAAGAGTTCTTCTGTAAGAAGAAAGCTTTTTTCCTTAAAGTCACCAGCTTTTGTACTATAAGGCATCTGTTACACTGGAATGCATTTTGTTTTTTCCAGGCATTTGAAATGAGTTGGTAGCAAACAGAAGAGAAGTATTTGTACATATATTAGTAGATAATGAAAACAGTTCCAGTTTAGATTTAAATATTGCAGGTTCTAATATGTTAAATTATAATTTTGTGTTCAGTTTTTCAGTTTACTTTAATAATGTTCATATTTACTGTTAAAGACTAATTAATTTCTGTGAAAAGACATTATAATTCCACAGAAGGATATCTTACATAGTACATCTAAAAATTCAGTATAATGTCAGAGTTTCATGATATTAAGTGTTTGTGATGAGGATTATTTTAGTTAATTGTGTCTGTCGTCTACATATTAGGTGATCATTGATTCCTGTGTTTATGAGAATTATTATCAAACCATCCAGTAGCATATTATTAAAACTTGAGCCAGTAAATGGAAAACATGGTTTAATTGTGCAGGAAGTATTTTATAAGTATGTATTTTTTATAAGTATTTTATCTTGAAGCAAATGTTTACAATTAATTTTAAAAAACTCATGATAGAGGCATGAAAGTAAGAGAAGTAGTGTTACACAAAAGCACAGGGCAGTGAAAATGTCCTTTAAACGTGTGGCCTGATCTCTGAAGTTTCTTAGAGATTGTATCACTATTTATAAAATATTGCAATACAGTGTAATGATTTTTAAAATGCTCTTCTGATAATACCCTCTATCTTTTTTTTTTTTTTTATCAAGACTCTTGGTAAAGAAGGGTGGGATAATCACTATCATATCTGTAGAGGCATCAGTTTTTAAGATAGGAGTTTAATGCAAATCTGAATCCAAATCTTAAGGATGAACTGGGTTAGCCACATGCTTAACTTTTAATTTAGTGTTAATTCCTAGTATATATGCCAAGAGTTAGGTGTAACTTTCCTTTGTACATACTACAATCCAAAATAATGAATAGATGTAGAAAAAATATATTAGATCACTGATGTCTCCAATTATATGTCTGCTTAGTGTTCCTCATACTGCACCATGGAGCTTTAATTGTATGACAGTGTAAGAATTATTGTAATCCCATCCTTTATACATTACTCTGTCCAAAAAGTGATAATACTACTAATCATGTTAAATGCCAACAATTGCTACTTGTGTTGGGCACACAGATCTTGGTAGCTGATCAAGTGCAGTAGAGCATACCTGTAGGGTAATCAGAGGGATTTTTTTTCTTAACTTCAGTGTGTCCAGGAGTTGATAAAGGTGTAAGAGAAAAAGAAAGAATAAAAAGGAAAAAGCAAAGGATAAAATTAAGAGGGAGAAGATTGCAAAGAAACAAATAATAGCAAAATATATCAAATGAAACAAAGTAGACGTTCAAAAGGTTAAAGCTGTGGGTTGAAAAGGGAATGTTAGTAAAGGTCGGTTAAGAGGAGGTTAGCTGTAGAATAATAAACAAAAAAAAAGAGAGAAACTAAAATGAGTAAGACAGAAAGTAGGCAAAGTGGAGAGAAATGAAGAGAGAGAAGGAAATTCATCCTGCTAGAGATAGTTTCTCCTGTCACTCACAGATAAGTATTGCCTCTAGAAAGGTCAGTTCAGGCATTGCCAAATGACAGAAGTGATAGGGGAGAACCACATCATCTGCTATAAGATGAGTAAAATAGGTCTCAAGATGTAATTTTTATTATTGATAGGGCAGTGTTTACTTTGACAAATCCATGAATTCCTCCTTGAAATGTGTGGGGAGTTCTGGTGAATATGACTAACTTTTTTTTTTTCTTTCCCTTTTTTGGAGTCACAAATTTCTCACACCAAAATGCATGGTATAGCATATTCTCAGGTGGTCAGAATGTTAAAGCCTTATAAAGAAATTTATATTGAAAAAAGTACTGAATACCAGAATCATACTTCAGAAATTAGGTAGTGTAGTTAAATGGTTTGTAAAGTCTTAACTTACTTGAGAGCTATCCTTTGTAAAACAGATCACATCTATAAAGAAAACACAACGTTGTCTTGTTTCAGTGAAGATGTTGCTTCTGACTTCGGTACTGTGCCTACAATAGAACTTCTGTTTTGGGTTTTTCTTTCTATGTTTATGCTTCCTTTCATCATGAAATTGAATGTTAGGAATTCGGGGTCTGCAGCTTTTTATAGAAATTAGCACTTGGTAGTGCTTACAGTAACAATAGAAAAAAACAGCTGAGTGCCAAGTTGTGTATAAAGCTTCAGGATTTCATTTTTGTGTAGGTTAAAGTTGCCATATATTTTTGATCCAGTAGATGATGTTAATAATTATCTCATATTGCAGCGTTTTCCTTGCATAATTCACAGAATAGGTAGTGAATCCTCTAGACCAGTTTGGTTTGCTCTTTTTGTATTTTGTTATTAATCACATGAGGTAATGTTGAATTACAGTTAATTTTCTTTTACTTGAGCAAAACTGTTTTACAGGATAATTTCAGATTATATTCACAAATAGAAAGGGCATGACAGAAAGAAAAGAAAGCAGAATAATAAAGGTTGTGACCTTCTAGTGAGAAACAGTATGGCATGCGTAAAGCACTGCTGCATTAAATGGAGGAGGGGGGAGAAGGAAGTGGGTAATTATTTGTAGCAGTGCTTTTACTGTTGTTGCAATGAGACAGACTAACAGTGGCAGCAGTCATTTTGCTGAATCAAAGTCCATGTTAGTCGCATTATACACTGCCACAAAAGGTTGTTAAGGCTGGTATTAGCATGTACCACTGAGGACATTGGAAGGACTCGATCTGTCACACTAAATCGCCTTCTTGCCCTCAACCATTGAAGTCTCCAGCTCCTCTGACATGTTCTTTCATTAATGGCCTGGCCTTGACAACTGATCCTAATTGCCTCTGAACCGCACTTCATGTATTATTGGTGTCTGCCGGCCCTGGTTCATGTCAACAAGCCACAGCATGCACAGGGTGTGCCCGGTGCCTTTTGCTGAAATGATGCTCACATAGTCATTTACCTCTGAGGGTTTGGGTCTCACTGGGAATGAAGCATAAAACTAAAGATTTTCTTGTCTTTTCTTAGTAATACTTTAATGTGGATCTGTGCTATGTACTTATTAGGCATGTATGAAGACTCAGTAAAGCATCAAGCCAATTATGCAAGATTCCATTAAAGCATAGAGTGTTTGTTTATTCATTCTGAAAAGCTTATTCAACTAAAAAGTATGGCTTACACTTCCTTTTTCATAAATAAAAATTCTGTTCTAATTTAAAGCAATAGTATAAAAGAGACGTTATCTGTAACATTGACAGAGTTCCTGTAGGTTCAAACAATCTGACTATGTCAATAGGCAGGAAAAGGATCCCATTAGTTGAGATATAAATTAAAGCAAAAGCTATTTTAAAATCTTAATGGTCTCTTCTTTTCAATGAAACAGCTTCATAAATATATTTAGCAATATTTCTGAGTATGTTTTTAAAACATACATTTCATTTCATAAAGCAATGTTTTTTTTCTTGATTCTAAACTGTTTCAGTTTTCAGTCTTGCAGATTGCAAAAACTGTGATACATTTTAGTTCTCCTTCTGCAGTATGCGTTGTATTTTTAATGTGAAGTTTTATTTTTAAATCTGTAGTCACATATCTGCCTGCGCAAAACATTTATATATTTTAAGCATGGCTATGATTTAAAATTTGTATCAGTTCTTATAAGATTTTCTATGAATACCTCAAAGAGTGAATAATTTGAATGGGAAGCCTTTTAAGCATGCAAGTTCTACCAGTGATAATAAAAAATAAATCATAGAAGCTCTTTGGTGCTAGGTATCATTTAGCCTAATCTAGACAGTGACATTTGGGCCACTAACAGCATAATCATAGTTATTGCTACAAATTGCTCCATGTTTGAGTTTTAATGTTATAAGTAAATTATGCCACAGGATAAAATATATGCTTCTTTGGGAATTAAACATGTTTATTTCAGCAATGTGGATATGGAATACTAGGTAGATGGCAAGTTTCTTTCACGTAGTAATACTGCCACCTTCTGAGCCACTGAAGAATGATTCAGAGATGTAGATGTTTTCTATCCTAGGGACTTTCTGAAGAATGTGTTGCAGGTTTGCTTCGAGTCAGCAGCATAACCTCCCAAAGTCAAAAGTGCTCAAGACCAGAAATTGCCTGAAACCTATTGCTGAAATTGTTTCAAAATTCACTCTGGGAGGTAATTTAACTTTTCATGTGGATTGCACTCCTACTGTGAAAGTCTGACAGATTAGAAGAAATAGGCAGAAAAAGTCTATGGGGAAAAATTTGTTAAAAATACTTTTCTAAAGATGTGCTACCTTTGAAGTCCAGAACCAAAAAGTCATTCTCTATACTCTGTCAAAAGACCAATCCTGAGTTAATTCCGATGCAAGAATTATATAGGAGGGAAGGTTTGCTCAGTAGTTTTAGGGCAGAGGTGGCCACAGCTGGGATTAGAAGATGAAGGGGATTGCGAATGTTCTTTCACCATCATTCATTCAGACAACGTGCCCTTCAGCAGAACAGCAAGCCCTTCTGATTTTCTCGAATTAGGAAGATTAGCATGAAGCGCATAATGCGGGATGATGGAATTTGTCATAATTTGCATTGTCCTGGAAAGATTCAGTTTGATAGAGCGATGCATCTCAGAGCATGTCATGTCCCACGGGCAGGTCATGGAGGAAGCTTGGCAGAAATAATTTTGCGATATGTGCATCAGTTGTAAATGCCTCATAACCAATTTGTCAAAAAAGAAAAAAAAAGGGGAAAAAAAGTGGAGGTCAGGAGAGTTGAAGGAGGTGGGCATTTGCCCAAACACACATGGAAGTTAGATATGGTAATGGTAAATTAGATTTGTGTCATTTTGGAATAAGTCATGATTACGTGCAATAATCAAACACATTGACTAGATACTTGAGAGGTTACTGGTACAATTTTTGTTTCTACAGTATATAAGAAAGGTAGATCTTTCACTAATTGCATTATGAAGTTTCTTTATAAAAATTCCTTACAAAAATTGTCAGACACAAGAGCTTCAGGATCAGGTTTTTGAGCAATTGCTTCTGACCTTGATAGTGTTCCCTAACTGAAGATAGAAAAGGATAATCAGCATGTAGTTGACAAAACGGACATGACAGTGTTACTTATATTCTGCGGCATTTCTGGAAATAGGCATGTAGAATTCAGACAGGCAAGGGAACACACTTATTTACAGTAGCATAGCAAGAAGAAAAGGTCCAATGTCGTGAATTGACCATGGTTTATTTATGGACCATCTGACAATGAAGCAACAGTCTTTGATATTTAGAAATCTCTTCTGCCCAAGAACGTTATAACTGGTGCTCGTAGGTTATGTTATTTATCATTTCAGTATCTGGTTCTACTTGAGGAAGACATTTTGCAATGTCTCCTTTATTTGTCTTTCTTTATACATTTCAAACAACAGATTAATGCCGGTGGTTCAGTAACACTGATCTTTTGTGACAGTTGAGCATTTGCGAGTTGAGGGTCTAATAACAAAATCAAAACAAAAAAGGAAAAAATAAAAAGGAAATTGTCACTTCTAAGGATCTACTGTACTGTCTGTGGGATTCAAATAATTCTTCCTACCTGAGGTTGATCATCAGGCTGCTGTCTTTCAGATGGTTATTGTTGTAGAATTCTGATTTTTGAAAACTGAATTACCTTAGGATACAACTCGTCTTTCAACACCCACTGTGTGGAAAAGACACACATGAAACTAGTAATACCGCACTATTATAATTTGATCAAGTGTATTGATATGGGTTTTTTGGATGAAAGTATGAAGGTTTTCTGCCTAAAATCCACATTTTAATAATGTCAGCCCAAACCATTCAAAATAATTTTTGTCTGCAAAATAGTATCTCTCTGTATAGGTTCTGTGAGTTCTTGATCTCTTTCATAGTTTATAGCTTTGATTAAGTTTTCAGGCAAATTGGTATGCTAGTTGGAGATCATAATTGATGTGTAGTACCAGTGAAGAAAAATGTGATTTCTGTAACAACAAAAAAGTTCCTACATTTTGTCTACAGATTACAAAAAGTGAACTGCATCTTTTACTGAGTTGGAACCCCAGATCCGATATTATTTAGTATTGTACTGTACATGGTGAAGGAAAACAATCTTTAGAAGCCAGAGTGTGTTTGTATTACTTTGCGGGGTGATATATGGTGATTTTATTCTTTAAATATCAGAATAAATAATCTTTGCATCTCTGTATTTAAAAGTTGGTTATTATTTTATTTTTGAAGATTTGCTCCAGTGACTTCTGAGAGAAAAGCAACAAGTGTTCAGATTTTCTGTAATTTTTTTTACTGACTTTTTTCAGAAAATGTTTTGCACTGTCTGCTAGCTACTTTGGTCATATAGCTTGACTTTGAGCTATAAGGGCTGATGGTGATGACTGAAAAACTTTGATTTAGTATGTAATCTTTAAAAACCTCAAAGCAAAGAATCACAATTGATAGTCTTTCCTGTGTGACTTAATTATAGAATATAGAAATACAGCATCTGGTGATGTGAGAGCAGAGCTCAAAACATACAGAAGTGGTCGAAAAATATAATAGCTTTGAAAATTTTCATTTGCCATTACTGTTTAATTATTTGTATTAATTTAATCTTGATAAAGAATTTTCAGTCAATATTTTTACATTGAGCATCTTTGTAAAGTTTACTTCTAGTATCTGGTTATGGATTTAAAACGTGTCTAGAGGATTCCCCTTTCTGATAACAGGAACTATGTAAAATACTTAAGTTATAATACACTCTATATGTGATCTTTTGTTAAGAATGTGTCCAGTGAACGATGAAGCTATGCAAGTATACAAGAAACAGGAGATAAAAACTCTTAAGTTTTCTCTATATTTGCCATTTCTGATCATGAGAGTTAATTTACCACTTTTTTCTAGGGTCCATGTGGTATCACCATGGAATTCAGCACCTTATTATGTGGGGTAGAATTTATGCATTTCCTTTTTCTGTTACCTTTGGGAAAAGGCAGTGTGTGATAGGAGATATTTGATGTCACTGTCACTTAAATGGAAGACATTCTAAAATTAACAAAATGCTGAAATAAAGGAAGTATGCTGTGTCTGAAGAGCATATTTTTCTAGCTAGTAGTTAATATGCTGTGTGGGAAGATACTAAAAATCTAATTCCTTTTTGTGAAACCATACCCTATGTGTACAACCGTACTAATGTGAAAGAAATGAGCTGATATTGTTTAAAAGGAAGGAAAGGAGGCCATAAGAGGAAAACAGGACTTTTTTTCTAGATTTATAAGGATTTCAGAGAGAAGAACACATACCCCAAAGTGGTTCTTCTCTTCTGTTTTTCCATTGCCTTTTTTCATGCATTTCTTTCTTATCTTTCATGTCTAGAAAACTTTAGAGAAACTAATGAACAGAATACTTTGCACGTGCACGTTAGGTGGTGTTCTTTGAAAATTACTTTGCTTTAAGGGGATTTTGTCCACTGACTGTCAGTGACTTCCAATCAGCATGTATGAAAAAAAACACAATTTTGTTTTTCCAGTCATTCATGCCACAGGTTCCATCTAGGAATTGGTGGCTGATCTATGTTCTTTCTATTCTTGTAGTTCTGAACTAAAAAGATTACTTGAATTAAAATCTGCAGTAATATGCCCATATGTATCCCTACATCCTTCTGATTCCTTAGAGCTTCCTATGTAATTTTGAAATTCTGAATGAGAAATTAATCTGAAGATAATGAAAAACCGTTGTCTGAAGGAAAAGATTGGAATAATCTGTGGTTTTAACTTCCTCAGTAACTGTGCCAGTCACTCAAGTCAAGAGGAGGCAGAGAGAACGGAAGGCAAGAGAATGAAAAGTACGTGTTGACAGGGAAGTCCTTCTGATATTCAGCTGGAGATAGGTCTTTTACTGGACTTCATGTTCCTGACCAGTGAAACTTTGGGTTTGATCCTTTGAGAGCTGAATGTTTTAACTTTGTAAAACCAGAATAGTACAAAACAGGCCCAGTACAGGGGTAAGGTATGGATCTTTATTACTCATTTTGATATCAGATTGGGGGATGTAAATCTGAAACCTTATGATGTTGTATAACAAGTTACTTTTTCAGGGGAACAATTTATATAAATAATAACCCTTTTCTGCCCTGCAGTTACATAACTACTATAAAACACCAGAGAGAACCTAAATCTTTAATTCATTCTTTTGTTGGAAAGCCATAACTCTCATAGACTATTTGTGAGTTCTATAGAAATTTTGCGTAATATATTATAAAGTTGTATTGCTGTAGCTCTTAGGTTTAGTAAAATGGGGAAGAGACACTCATTCCCATTTTGGTAGCCACAGAAGAAAAGTATAGTAAAGTCAGACTCTGCTTTACAAAGAGGTTATGTCCTCTGCATCTTGTTTTCCATTGGTCTGTAAAAATAGGAAAAAGATTGAGGGAAGAAAAAACAGAGTGCAGAACTAATGTCATTTGTATGTGAGACAGAGTGACCATGGTACTCTGACTACAGTACAGTAAAACTATTTAGAGAGTCTGGGCATGGAAAGATACAGTCTGTAGATTGGAAATTAAGTTGAAGTGTGTCTATACTGCACTCAGCTGTGAATTACACCGTAAGATGTGCTTCTTATGCACCTGTCTGTACAGACATTTCACAGAATGGTTGAGGTTGGAAGGGACTTCTAAAGGTTATGTTGTCCAACTCCCCAGCTCAAGCAGGGCCACCTAGTGCTGGTTGCCTAGGATCATGCACAGACAGCTTTTTAATATCTCTTAAGGAGAGAGACTCCACAAACTCTCTGGGCAATCTGTCCCAGTACCCAGTCAGCTTCACAGTAAAAAAGTGTTTCCTGATGTTCAGAGGGAACCTTCTGTGTTTCACCTGGTGCCCATTTCCTCTCCTCCTGTCACTGGGCTCCACTGAGAAGAGTCTGGCTCCATCTTCTTTGGGCCTGGCTGTTCAGCCAGTTTTCAGTCCACCTCACTGTCTGCTCATCCAGCCGGTACATCAACAGCTTCTCTTTTGAGAGCGTTATGGGAGACAGTGTTGAAAGGCTTACTGAAATCCAGGCAGACAATATCCACTGCTCTCCCCTCATTTACTAAGCTGGTTGTTTCCTCACAGAAACTCGTTCTGTCCTATCTTCTAATTAAATTTCTTCACAACTCTTTCCTGTGTGAGAGACTCAGTTCTACTGAGTGTGTCTGTGTGCGGGTCTGGGTGCCTGCGACTGAAGTCAGACATCAGGTTGGAGGGCCCGTTGGCCTGGGTGGCAGTGGCTGGAGAGACTTGAGCGAGTGAAGCCAAGGCCAGCTTTGGGTGTGTGTAGATGTGGGTGTGCATATCTGTGTGTGAGTGCGGGGTCAGCGCCAGCAGCTTGAGTGGGGCTGCAGCCTCAGGGGCTCATATGTCCAGGTGACAGCACCTGGGGAGACTGGGATCCAGGGGCAGCTGCTGGGCAGACTAAGTATCTGAGCCTGGCTGCTGGAAGGATCCGTGTTGTACGTGTATGTATTTATATTCACAGCAGTGCACCTCCATCCTGCTCAGCCAGGGAGGGGAGTGGGATGACACTTTTTGTGCTGTCTGTTCATGTGAGCACTCTGACTGCATTGATTGGTGTGGCTGGCTGTGTACATCTGAATGTATGTGGTCCATGCGCATGATCTGTGGGCATGCACACACTGGGAATAAGTGCTCAGCCTCACTACAGTTTGGATCTGGGGCATGGAGCTGCAGCAGCCTCGCTTCTCTCGGACTGTCAGGTCCAGCCTGATTTCCCCTAACTAATAACAGTACTGAGATACAGAAAGAAGGAAAGCAAAACACCAAGACAGAAAAAAATGAAGTAGAAGGGAAGTGAAACAATAGAAAAGAGTAGGAAAACTATTTATTTAAATTTGTATTATTATATGACATCTTTACAAACTTTGATCTGCTCATTTCCACATTACTATTATTGGAATTTGTGAAAAGTAAGTAATCTGCCCAGTCTTGAGCAATGCAAAGTGTCCCTTTCCCACACATCTCCCTGTGTCATCGAATAAAATAGGAAAAGGAAGTGGAACAATGTAGCTGTGGAATGTAAGAGAAAGAACATTTTCAACAGTTATTCTTGTTTAAATAAGGAGTATGAAATTTATGCAAAAGGTAAAGTGATTGAAGTGCTTTAGAGGTGGCTTTAATTTAACAGAGTTTGGAGAAAAGTAACAAGCATTGCCAAGGTTTAATTTGCCCCATCTTTGCCCCATTTTTATTAATCTGCTACATTTTTTTTCAGAATTTGAATCTTTTTCTTAAATGTAAAAATTTGAAAGAAATTTCCAGAAAAAAAATCTTTATTTTTGTGAAATGGATAAGCTGTAAAATAATTAAATAAGTGTTTGTTTTCTCAGGAAGATTGTTGCAGGACATTAAGATGTCACGCATACTTGCAGACATCTCATTTACTGAGTCAAGTGCCCACTTGATGTAGGGCATGGAAGATTGTAAAGAGACTAAGTCGAGGAAGCAGGAAAGAGCAATGGATGAGTGAGACCTCTGGTATGAGTGGTGGGGTTTTGGCTTCCCAAGAGGGAAGACCAAAGCGGATTAAAGATGAGCAGGTTCCAAGTGATTAGTTCAGTTTATTGCATTCTCAGCTGGATCCCACTACGCTTCCCTAGCCTTCCCTCCTCTTCAGAGTACCAAAAAGTTAATTACTGTAATTTAGAAAAAGTATATATAATGCCTCAATACATGTAAATCATGGAGGTGGGTCTGAAATGCTGCTAGTCTGCCTTGGCACCTCACCACCACCTTTGTCATTCTTTTTTATTTTAGCTTTATACTATATGACTGTTCACAGTGTTTTCTGTGCTAAGCAGGAAAGGTGGCTGTTTATAATATTTGTCTCCTAGCCTTACACAGATTTTTTATTCCTGTGTTTATTATTTTTTTCCCTTCTGATCATAGAAAATTCTCTTTGCAAAAAAATTAACTATCTTCATCATTTATTTCTATTTTAAATTATATTTTTATTTACTTGCTTATATTCAGTTTTTCAGTTATTATATATTTGGCTCTGAAGGCTGTTAGTTTTCAGTGGCTAATTACAAAAAGCAAGTGGTTACTAAGGTTGTTAAGTATTAGTCCTTTACTTTGATTAGAAGCTATGCATGAATCTTCCAGATCTTATCCTGAGTCTCCGCTTATTTTAAGCATATAAAACCAAATTGAGAATTGAATCAAAGGAAGTAATTTGTCTTGTCTCTTTACTGTGCTTTAAAACACCGTGCATGTAAACAACAGCTGCAAATCACAGTCTTCCAGCTCCCTGTAGTTTACACTGAGTTGCATAGACTTCTAAAATTTATACCAGCCTGTGAATCACTGTAAGGTTCCTCCCAGATTCAGAAGAATTTCAAATAGAAAGCCAACTCTTTTTTCCTCAGGAATTTAGGACCTGGGATTGTTCTGAGTTGTTTTTGATGAGAGATTGTTTTCTCAGCAAAAATGCATTTAGCTTTTAGGGGTTTAATAATAGCTCCAAAATGAGAAATCTCAGTTACAGTTTTCTTTCAGATTTGTCTTTTCACTTTTGTGGGTCCCATTTCTCTCACCGGAGGACTTAAAATATTCTATATCAAGGTTGTCAGTATTCTGATAGCTACACATACGCTATCCAATTTAAGATTTTGATTATGAATATGTCTTGATGCAGCTCTGGCCCTCAAAAAAAGTGGTAATTTAAGTGCTAAAGAAGGACGGAGATAAGCTTCATCTGTAGTGGTATTAAAGATATTGTCTTTAAAATGTTTTAGCAAAATAAACAGTAGATGAAGATCCATAAAGATAGTATTTTTAAGCTGCACTTTAAGAACCTACTCATCATTAGGGAAAAACAGAAATTTCTATTCCATCTTTAACCTGTACTGTGGCTTCCATATCAAGTGCTATATAATTATAATAGTTAGGTATAACAATCTTTAAAAATTCAATGTAGTTGCACTCTTGTTTTTCAACAGTAGTATACTGAAAGATTAGGGATAGTTCTGAATTATTTGAAATATTGGAAGGATATTTATTGTTTTATTGTAAGGGCTGAGGCATACAGATGTAAGATTTACTTAAAATCATAATTTTAACTTGTAGTAGTCAATCCATTAATATCTATAGTGTCAAGAAGTGTCTGTTTGCAATTAAAAATGTTTTATTAGTTTGAGATTGCACATAGCACCCCCTGTAGGTATAGATGCAGATGAATCCTCCCCGTGGCATTGTACTAGGTGTTGCCGTAGTTGTAATTTTTGTTCCATTGTCTGTGACTATTTCCATTTTTGTTCCAGTTGGAAATGCAATGCTTGTGTTGTTCTGTGGTGTTGAGTCATGGGACTGAGAGCTCAGAAACTCTACACTTTGAGTTGGGTTTCTGCGGTTTACCATCTTGTAGTAAGTTTTTTGAAGTCAGCTGAAAAAAGGCACGTACATATTATGACATTATTGTGTTAGAAGACACAGAGTTAGAGAACTTGTAGTTTGTAGGTCCTGTTATCATTTAGACGCGGGGAATGTCCAGAGATGTTTAGTGTGGACAAGTCTGATGCATATATATAAGCAAAACCTTAAGTACTGAGAAATTTACTATGAAAACTTACACTCTCTTAGGACTTTGGGCAGGAATTTCAGGTGTAATACTCTCTCACTTAGATATCTAATTTCTGCTAAACAAACACCTGAAATATACACTTGACAATAATATCATGTGTATTTCCATAGGTTAATATTATGTATTATTTAGGTGACAGATTCAAAACCTCAGGTATCAGGAGGGTCAAACTGATAGGAACTGATGTTATATTGTGGGGTTGCATTTTAGCACATCAAAGTGCTTTGGATTTTATGAGCAGTTCAATAGTATTTCACAGAGATCATGCTGTCAGATCAATTTATTATTCAAGAGACACGGATATTGCAAGGCTTGGGGCTTTGTCTTTACAGGACTTTTTTTTTTTACTTCTGCTGTGAGCCTGTAGAAAGTTTTAAATCCAGTATGTTAATTCCTTTTTTCAAACTGTGTGGCTGCTCTCACTATGCACAATTTTGGCTTAACTGGGATGTTTCAGAAGACTGCACTGCAGTACTCTGTCAGCTGTGAAAGAAATGACTCAGTGTCCCCCCAGAAGAACTTCAAGCTTTACTGACAGAGTGACTTCCAGGAGCTCTGGGTGATGCTGTGCACATTTGTAAATAAACATTTTATTTAAGTCTTCAGAACTATTAGTCACATACCCTTCAGAACAGCTTCCTGACTATTAAATCCTTACTATGAATTAAAATGCTTTTTAATATACTTGGATAAATTACAATTAAAAAATAGTTCAGAGGATGAAAGCAACATGCATGAAAACATTCCTAACCAGTTACTGTCACCTGCCATGTTTGAAAACACATGGTGTTACTATTACTGGACTCCTACATTCACATGCAAAGTTTTATTGATAATTCAAACAGGCTGGACTAAAAGATCTAAAGCATAACTGGTCAAGGTGGGCCATGAAAGGTAGAAGGATCTTGTCATACAGAAAAAGTGTCTGGGTATCTGTTTCACATACAAGACTCTTTTTATAAACCTGGGCAAATTGTTTAATTGTACTAGATCTCAGTTCTTTACCTGCAAATCAGTATTATATTGCTCTCATTGTGCATTTTTCTTTCTGTGGAGTCTCAGAACTCTGTAATAGTACTAGTTTGTGTGCATGGAGAGTGATTAATACTGTAATCCACTATCTTGTTACTTATATAATTCCAGTGCTAGCAAAAAATATGCTCCTGTCTTTTGTGAAAGAGATACTGAATAGAGTTCCTGCCTGGGGAGAACAGGGTCGTCTTTCTTCGTCTCTTTCTTAGTCTCCAGACACCTACCAATTCCATACTCTTTTAAATTAGTGAACAAGATATATTAGGGAGGCCAGTGGAACCCAGCAGTACTCCCTGCTCTTCCCAGTTTAGAGTGTCAGGTGAATGAAATGAGTCACAGTCCTTGCTTTCTCAGGAGAATGATGATAGTGCTGTGTGAATGGGTTAAGGAAGGTAGAAGTACCGGAACATGAGAGATTCCTGTTTGGTAGACCATTCCAAGATGAGTACCATGTAGGGGATGAGAGAAGAAAACATAGATTTAGCTGTATAGCGGTTTTAAAAAGCAAAGAAACCAATCCTGTAATCTGTAAACATCTGCTTGCTAAATGAAACAGGGCTCCCCCATAAAGTGTAGAGGTCATTATGTAAAGAATTAATTCTAATAATAAGAGGTTATGATCAAAGTTGTACAATCTGATTTACTTGTGGGAAAACTTTGCTTTTGAGATCTAAGTGACAGAATTAATATAGAATTTTAACTCACAAATTTATAGTTTGATTCCTCTAAAGGTGTATTTCTGTATCTGAGCTTGCTGGGAACTTCCAAACTAGAGTGTTACGAAATTTTTCTGCTCTTGTGTAGTGTGCATCTCCCCTAGACAAAAATCAGTAGTTGTTTCTGACCACATTTCATCATGAATGACTTTTCCTACACTGCTCACAGCAGTCCGGTCCTCCTTTAAGCTGTCAATGTGTTGCAGTAAGCCCCACCAATGTCACTTGACTATTCAGAAAAGTTGACATTTTCACATAGTTCCTAGATTTCTATTTTCTTCCTGCGTTCCCTTTTTTATTATTTATGATGCTTATTAATTATGATATCTTGACCTATCAGGCTGAATCACCCTCATACTTTTATTCTGTGCAGGTCACTGAAGAGCTTGAAAGTCTTCCAGTTGTCTCTGTATTGTTCATTTTTTAGAATAAAATTACTTTAATCTATAACCAGAATATACATACTATATACAGATAGTGTTGATAGTATTTATGTTTATTTCTGTGTGTGTATATGTGCCTATATATACACAAACACACATATTGCAGAGAGACAGACTTGTTTCTTAAATGTCTCACGGTGGGCTATGGATTGTTTGTCTGTGGGCTTCCAGAATCTAAATTCTCAGTCGTCATTGAGAGCCTCAGTAGAGGTGTCTGTAAGACTTCAAAGAACCTCTGTTCAGTATATAATGAAGAAAGCTTTAGAAGTCTAAGGCTAAAATTCTGTAACATTTTAAGGTGAATGAGTAACCCAGGCATTTATTGCTGGAGTACTTTTGGTACATAGGAAATAGTAGTTTTCACGTTAGTGACTACTACTCTTGGTCTGTAAGGTAGCTTTTTGCATTTAAAAATACAGCATGAATTGTTAAGATATTATGAAGAAACTAAGTGGTTCAACACTAAAAAAAATTCTGAGTGCTGTGAAATGTTTCTGGAAACTAAATGCACATCCATGTCCTGTGTAGGCCTCCTCAGTTATGAGATACATGGTACGAGCAGGAAATTGGATTGTTGCACCATGTTTTTCACCATATACTTACCCTAGACTGAAATAGTAAACCAGTTGTTTCCTGGTGATTTTTGTTTCTGCACGTTGTTGATGTTGAATCATTGGTATTGTATTCCTGACAGGGATGTAGTAAACTTTTAAACAACTATATGTTTTATCTTTAAAAAAAAATGCATACAGTTAGTTTTGCCTTGTAACAGCTAGAGTCTCAGTTGGTTGAATTAGGCCTTGTAAATCACATGGCATGCTTGGTTTTGTGACAGAAAGAAGTGGAGTAATTCTGTTGAGATCTAGCATATGTATTTTAGATATCTAGAGATAATTATGATCTTCAGATTCATCTGTATTTTACCAGTGAGGACAGACAAACCCAGTGCCTGTATGATGGAAAGAAACCCTCTTAGCTTGTAGGGAAGAAAGGAGCCCTCTTCACTGTCTTAGGAGTCTAAGGCTTATTGGAGCTGATGCATCAGATCAGTGCCACTTTGAGATCTGTAACGTACTAGACTTCTACAACAGTCTGATTTCATGGCAGTAAGTCATGAATATATCAAAGGAAGAAATTGCAGTGACATTCCTGCTTTGGAAAATTGGGCATTAAAAGTCATGAATTGTTAATAGGGTTTTTCTGTCATTAAGGGGGAACCTGAGAACTGCCCCTATCAAGGTCAAATATCCCATAAACAAGACTGGCAATGTTGAGACTAATCCACCAGCAGAAGAAGCTTCTGTTTACGTCTCTGCATATGTGCTAGTTCCCTGCCTCTGTGGAAAGGGGGAAATTATAATAGTGACAGTTGAACAGGATGGGATTCCTATGAAAGTCTGGGGTGAGTGTTGTAAATAATGTATTAGCAATAACTGCAACTGTATTAATGAAAAATCTTTGATTTACTTTTTGTCATGTTGGGGTCATGCCACTAATGTGGCTTACAAATGTTGCAACTGTTCTGTGGCAGATGCTCAGATGAGACACACTTGATTTTATTTCCTGCTAGTTTAACTTTGTTATAATTTTCTTGGTAGATAAGTGAAGTCTAGTTGTGCTAAATTGGACTTTGACAAATGTTATCAAATGTATATACTTTCTGGAGTTATTAGATTGATCTCAGCCCTTGAACAAAAAGCACAAAAAGTTAACAGGAGAGATTTATAATAAGATATGTTTATTTGGGACTGAGTTCTCTGAAGACAGTAGCAGCAGTCTTCTGCTAGTGGGATGGAAAGGCTTTGAATGTTCCTTAAATGCAGAGATTACTAAACATTCACCAAACATTTTCTTTCTGGGTCTCTCCCTCATGTGAAGGAACCTGTCAGATCTTATTCTGTGTTTGAAGAAGTGCCTGAAGAATCTCAGTGAAGCCTGTCTGCGGCTCACATTGTGTGAAGTTCCAGCTTTCTTCTTTGTAACAGTAACAAATCTGCAAGGTTATTTTTTTTCCTGAATTCTGAAAAGCTAGCAATAAATTTGAATTCTATAAATGAAATGCAGACATTAGGTAAAGACTGGGTGACGGTCGGTTTTCTGTGGTTACAAAACCTTTTTTCAACTTTATCCTTTAAATGCCTGATAAATTAATAAAAAAAAATCCTGGACTGAAAGATATTGTTTGCAACCTTTCTATAATTGTTGATCAAATTTCAGAACAAAAAATAATAAATGACTTTGCCTATGCAGGGAGTTGCAGTGTCTTCATCAGGAAAAGTGTTACAGATTCACATAATGTAAATAAGAGATGGCTGCAGGTAGAAACTTCAAAGTTGCCTTTTTGTAACTCCTCTTGGGAAAAATCCCTTTACATACTAAGAAGATTAAGTATAGCAATTGGAAAGCAGTATCAAGAAGGCACCAGCTTTCTTGAAAAACAAAAATTCTTGTAGCATCAAAGTTAAGGAATAAAGCATTGCAAAAATCTGTTAATGTTGATTGTTTTAATGTGTTTGTTGTAACTCTGAACATCCTGCAAATAAGTTCAGTTTTATCTTCTTAAATATAAATGAACATTTATAATGCAGATGCATATATATTTCACTTATAATCAAATATGCATAAAGTTTCCATATGTATCCTGATTTTTTTTAATTTCCTGATGAGTGCTTAAGTTTTCCTCTCTGATAGATTAGTATTTTGTATATGTGAGTATTCATTTGTATACCTCCCTGTATCGTAATACTAAAGGTAAGGTTGAAATAATCAATAAATTAGCTTCCTTATTATGCTGCTCCTATAGTTTCTCAATAAGTAGACTAATGTTAGAACTATATGTTTAATACAAGGCATATCCTAGATTTATGCAATTGCTTCTTTTCTTCTTGCATTCTCCTTGGCACCTATTGTGATAAATATAAGTCAACGCTAAAATTGGTGTACTTTCCCCACACAAAGTAAGGACTGCTATTGCACAAATGTTCAAGAATATGGAACACCTTACCCCTTTAATGTTTTCTTCTCAATACAGCTGGGTGAACTCCTTAATTTATTTTTTTTTACTTTAAGAACCGTAATAGTGGTTCACACTAAAGCAGATCTCAGAATGATGTTTCTTCCATAGGAGTGGTAACAGGACTGTAATGCAAGCTAGAATATTTTTGTTAGGCAGCTAATCCATTGAATATTTTCTCTGTGAGTTACAATAATTTTTTTATTTATTTATCTCAATTTTTACTTATAAAAATAACAAATACAGATAGATTTGTGTGAAGCTGCTCACTGTTCAGTTATGAACTTGGAATGGGATTGGTTGCTTGAACCCTTCTACCTCTGCAATACAAGCCCTGATCTTGCCATTAGTCACCAAGCAACTGACAGTAATGCATTCAGCAAAAACACTGGTTACACATTTCTTGTAGTCACCATCCTCATCCAAAACAAGCGGTATGTGTGCAGCTTTGTACTGTTGAGAAGTGTTTGACTTAATCCTTTTTGTTTTATTAAATGTTTATAATGTTTTGTGAGGGTTCTAAAGACAGAGGAGTTTGAGAAGCCAGTCTTCCAATTAAAAGGTAATGATCATGAGTTCAGTGATAGTCAAGTTTTGTGTCCAAATTAGGTCTCTAGTCTCATGCTGATCTCCAAGAAATCACCATTTCCCAGATGGATGTTAAAAAGTTTCCTTCTTCCCAAGGACAGGATTTTTTATCCCCGCTTGCAAAAACTATACTGGCTACAGGCTATTGAGAGTCAGGAAGATTTCAGCTGTGATCTGAAATGTCATTGAAATGTGTATTTGAGTAAATTAGAAAGTGACTATTTCAAATATAAATTTTAAGCAGTGCAGACAAATTGCAGTTTCTTAGTGTCTTTTTGAAACATGAACATACATCACATCATTTCTCTTACAGTAATATGTATATGTGCATGTATTTCAGCTGTATATATGCATATGTTTTATGATCAGAATTTATAAATCTTGGCACATGAATTACTGAATTCGGTGTAGTTGTGTGTTGCCGTTATCACCAGTTATAAATGACCAGTTTCTTCTAAGATGGCTGGTTTTATAGATACTACATCCTTTGAGTAATGAGCTGTTCTTTACCTTGACATTTTTCATGTCTTAAATGCTTTTAATCATGTACTGGTTATATTATGTTGATTACTTGAAAGAATGTTGAAGCTTTAATGATCCCTGTTTTGTCAGTGTAAGAACTTAGCAGTACCCATCATGTGATGTTATTCAGTATGACAGTTACTCAGCTTATTCTTCAGGGAAGATATCAAAGCTAATATCTAGTTTGTAGTATAAGTAATCTTTCATGATTATCAGTTAGGATGATTTGGGACTGCCAGTGGCTTCACTATATTCAGCTTTTCTAAAGGTTTTATATATCTGTTTCTTAGTCTTTCCACTCTTCAATTGCAGTTGCAAGAACAATAAATGTGAATATTTTTTGCTTCTCAGTCTTGCATCTGTACCACAAATGATAAAATCTAAAGTATAGCAGCTCACAGAAATTGTCCTCTGATATGCTTTGTCTGAAAGGAAATGCAGGAGAGGATTGTCACAACTGCAAATTTATTGGAAGTTTATGTGATAGCTGTATAGTTATGCATGTGTACAGTACTAGGCTCTTCTTGCAGTAACTTTAAAGACAGGGATGTGACTGTGGGATTGACAGGATTAAAGTAGTATAATAAAAGGGGAAGACAACATGCATTTGCAGTTGAGACATTTAAAACTTGCTTATACTTTCTCCGGGTCATACAGCTATAGAAGGAATGCGGCTGACCTGACAACTTCAGAATTTTTGATCAATTACCACTTACTCCTCAGTGGAACACTTACAGAGCCTTCATGACTTTATTCTCATTTGCGGCATTTCTGCTTAGCTTCATTTCTCCAGTTCTCAAAGTAACTGAGATATTATTATTTCTATATAAACAGTAATAAGTATGCCTATAGCACTTCATGAACAAGTAAAACCAAATGTCTTCTTTCATACGTACCCTATATGGTTAAGCCGTATGAATAGATACTAATACACGGAGTCATTAATGATGACATTTGAAGACTTCTCTGTTAGTTTCGCTGTAACTGTATTTTTCAGTAAGCAGAAGGGCAAGATAGTAAATGTTGCAAGAGGAGATCCTAAATGGGAAAAGTGAACAATGTTGAGCTTTTTCTAGGAATATTTTCTGTCATTCTCCTGCTATTATCACCCCTTGGTCATTTCTGCTGGTTAGGTAAATATGGTCAGAAGTATGGAAGAGCCATGAGCTCTTTTACTCTCAACTCGTACAATTTGTGACTTTGCTCAGAGTATGTCTGACTAACCGTTTGGCTAAAATGGCAGCACTATCACCGTCATTTCAGCTGCTCTCACTGTCAATCCCAGTGAAACTGAATGGGTGTAATTATGAGATACTTTTAGGAGACATACTTTATACAGACGGGACCTCTAAGGGCAATAAATTCTAGGACATAGGGAAGGATGTGCAAGAACAGTACTTTCCACTTAAAATTACGTTTCAATGCCTAATTAGAAAGTTTCAGTAGTTTCAGTGCTGACATCTGCTTTGTGTCACAGCAGGGAAATAGTACAGATTTTTATTCACTTTTTTTTACAGATACACTCTGTATTTTAATGGTATTTACACTTCACAGAACTAAAGCAAGAAAAATTTTTCATCACCTTGCGAGGCTTATATATTGCAGACCAGTTATGCATCTAGAGTAGAGTTATAAACTATAGTTGCAAACTAGGTTGCAAAGAAATTTTGCCTAAGGCATGAACCATAAATTAAAGTGCTAATCATCTCTGTAAGAGACAACTTTTCTCCACTGATCTTTTAAAACAAAAAAGAAAGTAGGTCAGAGAAATTTAGGATATTTTAGAGTACATACAGTATTGTATTGTTTGCCAGCACCTAATTTACAATTACAGAGCTGCATGAATATTGAAATGATTCAGCTTCCCATTATAAATGTATGTGGCAGTTTGGTTGTTGATCAGTTTATGAAGTTAATGCAAATGAAACTGTCTTCCTGTCAGCATTTGAAATATATAATGCAGTCATGTTGTATATTCAGGGACAGGCCATTGACAGTCAATTAACAAGTTTGATTGGTATGTCAACTCATTCTTTTGAATTGTTAATAGTATGTTAATAGCATTCATTTCTTTGTGCAGTCCCATTTGCAGCTTCACAGTTACAGCTATTTTTTATGATTCTGAGTAACCTAAAATAGTGCCTTAATAATAGATTATTAAACACCTGTCTGGTGTAGCTTAGGGAGGTTTTTCTAGACTGGGAGTTTGCAGTGGATCACTTTGATATTCAAATCAACAAATGATAGCCTTTTTATTCAAAACCTAAGTTCTTTTGATGGTTAGCTTGTTAAGAAATATTCAGCTCCAGTCTGACCTGATCTGGTTTCCCATGGAAAAGATCTGATGCTGTTTGAAGGTTCATAAATGGAATGCCAATGACAATTTGTTGTTGACGTTTTGCTGCCTCAGCCTTCAGATGCTGCTGGTTGATGTGCCGCTTTAGCTTCACCAAATAATGCTTGCAGGTAAATGATCTTCTGATTGATCAGATAGTTTCAAAGCAAAGAGTTCTCTTCTGTGGTCTGTAGTCATGGTTTTTAGGCTTGGAGGGGTACTTTAAAAGATGCATCAAAGTTGACAGATGAATCTTGAGGCAAGGAATGATGGGAGACAGCAGAATTATGGGAATATTTTTTAGAGAATAACATATTAGTGAGAGTTTTGAAGACCTTCAAAGGTCTATCAAACCAGCTCCCTACAGCAGATTTATTCCTCCTTTAAAAAAAATTAAAATTGGATACACTGGTTAACTCTCAGTTTACTGTGTTTGGAAGTTGCCGAGCTGATTTATTGTTCTCTGATGGTGTTTTAAGGGGCTTATTTCATTTGAATTTCGCCATTATCATCTTCTGCATCCAGGCTGTAGTCCTTCAAGGTACAATTTCTGCTACTACTAAATTTTGCACAAAATCAAAGCATTATATCATCTTACAAGGTTAGAGTGTACAATTAATAACATTCCTTTACATAAACGTCTGTGACACCATGAGTTAGCATTGCAAACAACAAATAAAAATATCAGTTGGAATTACTGTTTCCCCACCTTTCTTTGTATTGTGTGCATTATTCTTTCATATCCTTCCTCATTCCCCATTAGCGTCTTTCTTGATTCTAACACAACTATTATTCTGAAGAAACAGGCTAGCTATTAGAAGTTTAAAACGTACATCACAGAAATAGTTAGTTTCTCTTTGCTTTGAGCATTTAATTATTCACTATCAGCATGTGATATTTTTCTGCAGAAACTTGTAATTGTTTTCTGTTGAAGAGCTATAAGATTTAACTCCTTCAGGCCTGAATGGCAGAAACTCTCAGCTTCAGAATTAAATGCTGTGAACAGTTATATTGCCAAATGTAAACTATGGAATCACATATCGAAAGATGCTGTGTGTTAACTATATTTCACTGGACTTTATAACAATTCTTGCTGGTTGAATTCGGGCAAACTTTTTAACAACAAAAAACAATCTTTTCACAAAACCTGACTTAAACTGATGGATGAACAGTCGAGTCATGCAACTTCAATCTTGTGTGTCACGTCAGTAGAATGTAAAATTTATACAAGACAGTTTTCATTACTGGAAATGTTGGCATTTTTGTGTACTTTTTAAATACTGAGAACTGTTTAGCTGAGAATTAGAAGCTCTTTGTGTTGGAATGAAAGAGTAAAATACTAGAGATTCATATTGTCATACAAGGTCATAATTTCAGTGAAGCACCTATAATTAAGCACAGAAAGCAAAATTAGATATTTAAACTGTTCTCAGCATAATTTCTAGACTTTGATACAGCCTTTGTTTTTGAAGAGATGTTATTTATAAAATTCAAATAAAAAGTTCAAAGATTTTCTCATAGAATGTCATTTATATTGTTTTCTAAGTCTTCATTTCTGTCCTTATGTAAGTATTAGGCATTATACTTCAAAGAGAACTTCTTCATCACATCTCATGTTCATATTAGGCTCTGTATTTTTATTTTATTTTCAAAAATGTAATTAAATCTACCTTCCCCACATGATTTCCATTTTATCATCTCACATCTTTTGAAGTACCCTAAGTATTTCAAACAAATTGTGTTCGTACAGGATCATCTTCATCTAAATGTTCTGCAATGTAAGGCTTATTCTGTGTTAAGTTTATTTCATATTGTTAAATGCTTAGTATTTCAAAAAGCTAGAAGGTAACAATGACAATCCTGTAGCAATTTGGAATACTTGGAATTTCAGTAGAGCATTTCTTTTTGGATAATATTGGATTATCAAGGTAGAAAACGTAATTGGAATGTATTATCTTTAATTTAACATCATTGTAAAGCTTTTTCAGATCCTTATGAATACTTTTTGTCATAGAGAGGGCACTTTCCATCCTATAATAACTTCTAGCATACTGATTAAAACACTAATCAAGAAACAGAACAGAGTCTTTGTCCAAGAACACAAGTTTATTTAAACAAATTAAAACATTTCCAGTAGAAGACACTGAGAGATGTGCTTCCTGGACTGCCCATTGCCACAACAGCACTGTCATTACTGGGCAAAAGAAAAATGCCAAAGAAGGGATTTGAGCCTGGATCTCGGCAATATTGTAGCTGATTAACCTAATTGCTGCATTATTCCTTACTGCATTCTACCCCTCCCTTCCTCTTATTTATCCCCTTTTAGTTTCAACACTTTACTTTGTACCCATTTTTATATTGAAGGGTTTGACTCTGCAATTAATTTTTACTAGCCAAAATAAATACATTTATTAATAATACAAACAAAAAGGGCTAAAGGCATGGTTAGTTTGGAAACACTGGTTCTTGACCTCCTTTTGTGATGTAAAATGGTTAGAAAAGTGACTGTGTCTTGGTTGGCATAAAACAAGGTAAGTATTTTATTAGCAATCTATCAGTTACTAGTATATTGTCAATGTATTGCAATTTCCAGACCCCAGCGTTTATCCTTTTAAACCATCTAGAAAATTCCATGAAAACAGGTATTATAAGAGAACAACATATTAAATGTACAAAACAAAACAGAAAAACCCCAGAAAAAAAAAAGAAAAATATATAATACAAGATTCTAACTCCATACCTGGATACATATGTATTACAGCAGAGAATGTAATTATCATAGAGTTACAGTCCAATTATGACACAGAAGTTAAATATCATTTGTTACAGAAACTTAAATTTCAAATCGTACAAGTTAACACTTAGTCAATAGGTAACTTCTTGTCATGAAGTGCTTCCTATCTAAGAGAAAATCTGCCTTCTGAATGGTACATAGTAAAATATTCCTGATTGCACATTTAGGAATTTAGTGATATTTTATAGAGGGATGTTGTCCACACTGCAATTCTCATAAAAGGTCAGTATTTAAGAGTACAACAGTAAAAGTTGTGAAAATATGTTTGGATGACCATTTTTAGTGTATTTCTGAGATTGTTGCTGTCTTTCTGTAGTTTCATTAATTTTATACTGTTAGGAATGTTTAGA
Organism: Pterocles orientalis; assembly: GCA_011057875.1. Taxonomy (NCBI): domain Eukaryota; kingdom Metazoa; phylum Chordata; class Aves; order Pterocliformes; family Pteroclidae; genus Pterocles; species Pterocles orientalis. The sequence goes on along the minus strand of WKFP01014983.1, from coordinate 203,969 downwards.
TTTTAGGGCAGGCAATTGCATGCATGTAACAAGGGTGTTACTTTCGTAATGCATGTTTTTTCTTGGATTGCACCTCATTTAGATTATATGAGAATGTATAATAAGTTGTCACTGTCAGATTAGAAATTGTTTGAATTTATAGATTGGGTCACATCTCAGAATACAGAATTTTGATGATGGACTCTACTGCTGAATTTCGGAGAATATTGCAGCGGATACCATGGGGTTCCTAATACCCAAACTCATCTCTTTGTCAAGTTTGGTTTAACTGATGATGCAGAAAAGATAGTATGACATTAGTTTGGCCAAAAATATTAAATATATTGGTGGATCTTTGTTACATGTTTCAGTTTCTAGAAGTATAATCATAATTTGAGTTACAGTTTTGCATTGGAAGTTGGGTCCTAGAGAAAGGTATTCTGTTATGTAAGAAGGTATTATCACTGCAATATGACTAAATAGGTAAAAGATTGGGATAAATACTATATACTGTAATGTAATATTTTATAGGCATATTTTGAGTAAGAATATTAAGCCACCTGAGTGCTGGGAATGAAATTTTTCCTGTAAGAATAGGGTGTCACGGTGTTAAATGTGTTTCATACACTGTGAATTACTGTCATGTGATGAACAGCTTTCACCTTTCAATGCAGAGTATATTCTCTGCCTGGCTGTCCCCCTTCTGTTTATGATCACACTAACACTAACCTATTTAACAGCTGGCATGAGTAAGGATTGTAAAGACAGGTAGGAATGGAAAAAAACCAACTCATTCTTCATAGGCTTTTGTAACTGCAGTCATGATTCTTCTTTGATGCTCTGCTCCAGAACAGTGGTACAGCCTTGAGCAGTAGCACCCTTATTGTTGGTAGCAACTGCAACCTAGAAATTTCTACTGCAGTGAAATTTCACTGCTGTGATAGTTTTAACTGATGATTTAGATAGTATAGGTGTACATTCTCAGTAGAAACTTCAGTTAATGTGGGAAGGATTTTATGAGATCCTTTTCTAAGTAGATTGTATGTTTAGGGATAAATGTAGAGACAAGGTTTGCAATATAGATACATACAGGTCTATAAGGATATCACATCACTTCTTTTTTTATCTTCCTGTAGATATTGTGTGTGCATACAATTACCTTATAACCTCTCTCTCTTATTATATTTGCTCTCCAGTCCTCTAGAACTGTAAGCACAGATAGGAAAAAACAGAAATCAAGGAGGGAGGAATGTCATGCGAACATGCTGGCTATATATATATATATATATATATTTTAATACAGAAGTGACAAAGAATGCTAATATGTTATAAAGCTATCCTTATCAGAATAAATTTAAGATAATAGCCATAAATAGCAAAACCACAAATGAACTGTATAGGAATCCCAAATGAATGCATATGTCACCTCATGTAAGGTTTAGATATTTTCCATTTAACAGAGGAGAAAAAAAGTACTTTTTGAATTTTTATGTCTTTACCTTGGCACATGTTTTTCATACTTTGAATGCAGCTACACTAGCCTATAAACTGAAAATCAGTGTTAATGATGAAATGTAAAAGCTTCTGGAAAAAAAGTACTTCACCAACTCCAAAACTTTGATATCACCTGATCTTTTATAGCATTCATTTTGAAATATGGAAATCATACCTTTCCTAAAGGGTGTGGCACCAGTTACTGAAATTTTAGAAAATTTCCCTCTCTCGTTAGCCAAAGGCAGGTGTTACTTATGTATATGATGAATTAGACCTGTTTCATGAGAACAGAGACTGTATCCTCTCTTGTCCTTTACTAGAACTTCCTTCTAGTAAAGAACAGTTATGATATAATATACACTGTTCAGCACTTCTGCAGTGAAGTTTTCTGCTTTCTACGAATATCTGTATTCCAAAATATTTTTGCCAGATATTCTGGCATGAATTTTCATTTCTCCTACATTAAGTCTCATTTTCTTATTTCCTGCTTTTATTTCAAACCTATCTGTGTTCATTTTTATTATTTCTGCTGGTGCGCATTCTAATGCAGTATCCTCTGTGGGTTTCATTACCATGTTGTTAATCCCTTCTTCCATTGATTTAATGAAGATGTTAAACAAAATCAGGCCTAATGCCAATCCCTACGGCACCCCACTTCAGTACATTGGCATTTTCATTGCTCTCTCCTTACGGACTATCAGCTAGTTAACAGCATTTGTGATTAGGAGAGTTAAAAATAATGTCCAAGTATGCTATATCAGATTTTTTAAGAATCCAGATTAATTACAACCATTATTCTTCCTTATGTGTGCATATATATTAATTAAAAAATACAATCAACTGTGGTGGATGTAATACGCATTTTCTAAAAATACAGTATCCATTCCTCAATAGTCACATTCCTCCATATTCACATTGGGTCATTTGCACTTCTTTACACTTTTAGACACTAATCTTTTCCACCTTTTTTTCTGGACCCTGAATATGCCTTTACTTTTCTTCATAAATTTTGATTCTATGATTCTATGATTCTGTGGTTTGATGAAGTCTCTCATTCCCCATCCCAACCCCAATTGTTGTGGAATAGACTAATTTTAGTCCTTTTTTTTTGTTTTGTTTGACATTTGTATTCAAAGTGATATGAATAAGAAATAAGTAAATGCTAATCAGTTTGGAGGTTTTACTTCATCTTTTAGATAAGGTATGTTCATAAAGCCGAGCATTCTGCAGTTTTTTTGCAGTTTGCAGATTTTGCTAATGTGGTTGTGGGAGAACTTGTGATTTTTTTTTTCAAAAGCTTGAGAGGAAATGGTGGGCTTTGTAAAAGGTGTCAGATTAATAGTCATGAAGACTAGAATTCCACTGTCCCAAGGAAGAAATGCATCAAAGATTAGTACTCTTGTTAGCTTGCTCATTTTCAAGTAGGGAAGCTGCTCTTTTTCTATTTAGGAAAAAATGTCCTAAAGGATGTAGAGAACAGTTTATCCTCTATAGCAATTAATTCTTTGAACTATCTAATGTAGTTTTCCGTAAAGGAACAATATGTACCCTGTGTGCCAGTACAGGACATAGGCTGAAATATGCATAGTAAGTAGAGAATATTTTACCACCATTTTCTTCATTTCCTCTCTGTGTTTTGGAGATTCCAAGTGGACCAATACAAGAGTCCTGCAGAAGGCTTGAGACCAGCTGTCATATCCACATGGATGCGTTAGATGGCAAGCCTTTTTCAGACATTTTATTGAAAGCTTTCCTAAAAGTTTTATAGCTACAGTTTTGGACTTTAAGAGCTAGGTTTATTTTTGTTTTGTTTCTCGTACTCCCTTGGAATGTGAACGACAGCTTTTGGGGCGTTGGGGGTTTTTTTTTTGCAGATTTCAGTTGCTTGAATCTTTGTCTTCTGTACATCAGAAGTATGTGGTTTTTATTTCCATCAGTTGTAGAGCGGAATAAAATTGATTTGGCATTGATCAAGATTTAAATATAACCAGCACATTGCCAAAAATATGTATGCAAATATTACAGTTTTCTGTGATAAGATAGAACAGTTTTTAAAAAATGGTTTTCAAGATGAAACTTGATTTTACCTTCTCTTAAGCTTTCTGAACTGATTGTCCCTCTTAAGTTTTACTTCAGGGTGCTACAGACCTTCAGGAAGAATATATTCTATGAGATTGCCTGCTGTAAATCCAGTGCAGTCTAAAAGCTCAATTAATTAATTTTTTTGAGGATTGCAGACATGTTTACAGTTGGGCAGCATAGCGTATGGATAGGAGGTATTCGGATGTAGTTTTCTGGATTTGATTTAGTATTCATGACAATTAATATTGTGTCTTTTTCAGATGTATTGTCGAGTTAGTAGCCTTTTTAAAGAGCTGCCTGGTTTTGTCCTGCTCGGTGTACGCATACTGCATGATGTGATTCTTCTCTTTGATATAGTTTCCAGTTAGAAATGTACAAAAGTTTAGGTGTGTTGATAGCATTATGACACTGTGCTCGGTGTCAAATATGACTGCAGGACAACGTATCTTAATTTTGCTAAAATGCAGATAAAAAAAAAATACAGCCCGGTTTAGCATCCGTGAAATTGCAGTATTATTGTTTCAGTTCTTGATAAAAGAATGCACTGTGAATTTTCAACCCACAAATACATAAGTTCAAAGAGAAAAATTTAAATCACACTTAGATAAAATAAACTTTAGTAGTGAAGAACAATGCAAAAAGATGAGTGTTTTATAGTCTTGTAGCTTAGGTGATCAATTAAATTTTGAATCTATGAAGCTCCATCCCAAAATAATGTTTAACAAACTGCATTTGAAAACTGAGTTATAAATCTCTGAAAATTTGGAATTGTTGCAGCTATTTCAATAAGATAGCAATAACATACTATTGATTAATTATACTTTTTTGACCTAACTATGAAAAAATAGTATTTTATTTAAATAGAAGTTGTGGCATTTTCAGTATTGTATGCAAGCATTTTACTAAGTTATATGTGGATTCTTAAAAATGACAATTTTTTTAGTCAAAGATGGTAATAACTTTTTTCTATTTTTCATTTAGGAATATATTCTTCATCTTTTAGGTACTGATAACTGTACACATTTTCTCAAAAGAAAGCCTGTGTCAAACTATGTGTAATAAATTTATTTATGGAATTTTCAGACTACAAATTTGTAACGGTTTAAGAAAAACATGAATTATATCGCAGGTTGTGGTGTACTAGAACCACGAGTCAGATACAATTTGTGTTCATAGTGTGAACTCAAAGCTTTTCAATTACTGTTGCCTAAACGGTATCTTTAAAACTTTATTCACACTAGGTAGTTGAATAAAAGATTTCACATTGCAAAAGCAATTTTACCATCATTAGCTAAAATAAGAGGGCCCTAGGAAGAAAGGATTATCATATATTAAATAAAAAGTTCACCACCTTACAGCTTTAATCCCGTTAGAAAAGATGATTTCTATCTAACTTAATCAGCCCGAGGTCTTTATTGCCTGGAGTATTAATTGATTTAGGTCTTCATTAAGGTCAGAGGTACACAGGGCTGACCAGAGGCAGCCTATTAGCGCGTTGTCAGTTATGCTTATTTACATTGACTGAACATAATGGTGGGTTATTTCACTGTTAGGTCAGGGGGTCACTGGATCTTTTGTGCACCCTGACCTGTTAAAGGGCAGCAGTCACTCAGACACCAAACTGCATTCGTAACAGAGATTTAGCCGATTGCATATTGACTCCATAAAATTTCCGTAGCTGCTGTTGGACCTTAATTAAAAAAAAAAAATTGGTACATATCTATAGGTATCTTATTACTTCTGTTTCTTTCCAAGTAGCAATCATAGCTTTCTCTTGCTAATTAGCAGCTTAAGTTAGTCCTTATGTCCAATTAAGTCTGGTTTTCTCATTGTTTCTTCTCCGAATTATATTTTGTGGAGATAAGTTGTGTCCTTTCAGTAACTTATAATAGTGTTAAAAACTCTGTCATGGGATAGAACAGTTCAAAGTGGCACCAAGTGTTGTTCTGACGTTTCCTTTCTGTGGTACCATAGATGCGTTCCTTCTGCTTTCCTAAAAAGTGAATGCAGCTTAAAAAAAAAGGTGAAATAAAGTAATAATTTGGAACTATACTGCCTTCTCTCTGTGTTAGGTGTGATCTAGCTCTATATTATACCCGATACCTGCAGCAGAGCTACACTATGAAAAGTATAAATTCTCAAATAAGAGTTTTTATAGCATTCCTTTCTGTTAGAGCATGGATTGTGTACTCTGAGGTGCTGATTATTTATTTATTTATTATTGATTATTAACGATTGTGCTAAGTGAGCAAAACAGCTGCTAAACTATCGTGTTGGCTTATTAAGAATCACCTTTTGTTTAACTTGCAGTGATACAAACAAAAATAAAAAGGGGGGAAAAAGTGGAATTACACGAGGCCCCATTTTTAAACTGCTTACTGCTGTGGAGCTGTATTGGAAATAAATTGGTACAAGTGAGCATCCCAGCAATACATTTTTTATTTGTCAAATCTTTAGTGGAATTTTAGAACTGGAAATACGTGTATGGGCTGCAGTGAAAATTAAATCATCTGTGTAAGCTGAGACATCTAGTATATAAATACATATCAATTATATTGTAGTTTTGTTTTTATGCTGAGTTTACTGGATATGTGAGTTCTCTAGACTTGATACACTGTGAATCTATAGCTTAAAAAATCTTCTGTTATCCTTGTGGAGGCTCCAAAAAGATAAATTGTTGCAAGGTTCTTGCAGGGTTTTGTAGAACACTTCACAACACAGGGACTGACACCATACATTGTGACATCTCCTATTGCAAGATTTCAGTACTGTGAACAAGATATGATGTTTTCCCCCTTCCATAACATAGTGGCATGTTAGGAATAGTTTTTCTATTAATTACATCTTAAGATATGAACAAGTATGTTAGGAACAAAGGGATTTTTAATTTTTTTTTAAGACCTCTGCAAAATTGCCACTGAATCTGAGCCAAAAGTGGTGCCAATTTTGCTCAAATCCTTCTGAGATTTTTTTTGACCTTGCTTATGACCAGTGAGGCTAATTGTTTCAGAACTATCCAGGATACTTTAAGAAAGTGCTATCTTGGTCCGTATTCACAACACTGACAGATATTTTATCATTAATTAGTATTCATATTATGTCTCAAACAATCTGTTCAAGAATAGGGGAAGTGAACTGGTTGAACAGCTCTTCTGTCTACCTAATAATTAACATGGGTGATGCATAGAAAACCAGCAGCCCAGCAGGAAAAAAAGGAAGAAATACTGCCAGTATGATTTTTTTTTTTTCTGTAGAAGTATAAACTACCTGTATTTGAGTTTTTGACTAATGCGTGGATTTCACTTTGCAGAGGTGAAAATGAATGGCTTGCTTTGAAAACAGACCTGTGCCCCTCTGAGTCATATCTTCCTGAATTTATTTCTCATCTTGTCAGTATGCCACTTGGTAGCTGGCTGGACTCCCTTGTTCAATGGCACATGTTTTAAAATAGCACTGTCAAAAAAAAAAAAAAAATTGTTCCTATAAACCAAAATATTACTTGCATATTTTTTCCCAAATTCAGGATTATATATAACATTATGAACACAATATTTCAGATATTTTAAACAATTTAAATATTTGATGGGTGTCAGTTGATATGTTTCCTCTCTGCCTCCCCCCCTCTTCAGCTGCTAATCATAGAACTTGTATGCCAAATTGTATAAGATACTCTTCCAATAGTTACACATGTGAGTGTTTTGTGAGACACAGTTATGAGGACAGATTTGGAGTTTCATATGGGTCTGTCACATGGTTTGATTGCCATGTCTTCTAGGACACAGATTTTTTTTTAATTATTCTTAATTCTGAAGAATTTTTAGTTTATCAGTAAGTTCTGCAAAATTCTTCCTAAAGATTCCCTTTTCCCTCTCTACTTTTAGCAAAATGCTTCTTGTGCTGACATCAAAGCTGCCTATGCCCACCTTACTTCCCACTTCTATGCTTAGTTTTCTTTTGATATTGAATAAAATTTACTTCTTCACTGATCAGGGAATCTACAGACTTTCTTGAGAAGTGCAGCATAAGAGGATGAAAAGTTTTGATGTTTACATTAAGATTTGATAATAAATCTTTGAGGTGTCTGAATAGTAAGAATAAATGTTTCTTTTTCTGGCTGCTGTTAAAAAAGTAGGTCTTGAGAATGTTGTCAGGAAGACTTTGGAAAATCAGCCCAAAATAACTGCATTGCAGCTCAGTTTAAAACATGTATTGATGGTATTTGTATGCATTGATGTATTTGGCCACCCATTAAGCCTATTTTCAAAAGGTGAACCCATGTCTTTGGTCAAGTGACATTCTTCTGTGTGTTGTTTTCAGTCTACAATTTCCTTTTACCTCCTAGTGGATTATCACGACTTTTTTCGTACAGTTTTTTAGCTGTTCAGCAGTATTATTTTTATAGTATTTTTTAATTAGTTTGCTAAAGACATTACAAATGTATGCTTATACTTTCGTATATATACCTACATAAAAGAAAGCCTAACTTAAGACTTAGAAGTTAAAAAAAAACAAAAACAAAAACAAACAAACCAAAACAAAACACTGAACCAAAGATACTGTGCATCATCACTCAAAAAAAGAAAGTAAGAACATATTTAACCACGTTGGGGCATCTGTGTGATCCAGTGGCTGTAAAGGTCAGTAACATCAGGTATGATTGCTTTGAACTGACACATATCCATGTATTAACTGTTAAGTTAAAGTTTATTGCACTACTGTGTTTCTATGTTGTAGTAAAGTCACTATCAAAAAATATCTTTAGACTGACATGTTTGCTCCATTTATGACAAGTAGTGGCAAAGAACAGTACTGTTGAAAGAAACTACCTCGAAAAGAGAAAAGTGCTTCCTTTGCATTCTGTATACTCCCAGAATCTTATTTACTTATTTATATTTTCTTCTAGGTTGGAGATGTTCTCTACTGTGCTGGACAGATTGCTCTAGTACCTTGCACAATGCAGCTTGTTAGCGGTGGCATATGGACTGAGGCCATAGTTTCCCTCCGTCATGTTGAGCGAGTTCTTCAAGCTATGAGCCAGAAGACTGCACTCCACCACGTCATTGCAGCCAGCTGCTATGTAACTGACAGCAAGCACATTTCTATTGCTCACTTTATATGGCAGAAGAAATTAAGAGAATGTAGAAAGGTATCTGTGATATCCATTTTCTTCTTTCTAGGTTGTCCTTTTTTCCCCGCTAAGTTTTGTAGTAATATCAGAGTTTTCTCAGTACATTTCAGAGGGGTTGAAGTGTAGCTGATATAATAAGGTTTGATTGAGCTGTTGTGTTCTGGCTCATAAGTGGCTGTGCACAACTGAGAAAGAAAATTGCTTAATAGGAAGTTGTATTCATCACTAACTTTGTCTTAATTCCCCAAAGCAATATGTTAAAGAACCCTTTTAAGAGCAGTCAGTTCCTCCAATAAAAATGTGAACAATACCTTATTGGAGTTAACCTCTGCCTGTATATTTTTACATAACAGGAACTGGGCATTTTACTTAACTTTTTGTGAGTTGCTCTGTTGAGGTTTTTTCCCCACTCAATGAAGTTTAGCATTTTACTGCTCATTATTGCTCATTATTCAGCTGAACTTCTAAGACCAGATAGGGTAGTGCCTGTCTATTGGTTGACCCTAGATTATCTCTAATACCATAAAAATTTGCACAGTAATTTATAACAATACCATCATAATTTCTATTATGTACGTACCATTTTTCTTAAATAGCCATGGAATATCCTGCAAGCATTAAAAAGGTAATGGCCACAGATCTTGTAAATAAAACATAATTTCTCCATAAATGAGTAAAAAAGAGTAGTAATTACATAATTGCTATATAATTTAATATAACTTAATTATTATGGTTTCTTGGGAAAATGCACAGCTTGGAAGCATTGCATACATTAATATTGCGATAGAAGGAGGAAAAATGCACCTGACACTTTCCTTCTATTTGCCTTCACTTTTAGTCTCTGCACTAGACACTTGTTTCTGAGTGAAGATGTAGGCTTTACTTAGGAGTTTACACATTCCACTTTGATTTATTAATAAAGGACTTTCTTAAATAGTGTTTAATACTTCTCCAAGACCAAGTGTATTGAATCTGAATTAAATTCAGATTTTTTAATTCAATTCAGTGTTTTGCTATGTGACTGGTTAGTAACATGTACCATGACCATGAGGTCTATGTGCTTTCTTATTTGTAATATATATATATATGATTTGAGGGCACATCGGTGGTGTTTACCAGTTCTTTAAAATTTTTCCTTTTTCCAGATAGAATCTTTCAAGTCTTCTATAATTATACATACTAGCCACTTTTTGTCAAGTCTTCTGTTTCTTCCACTTATTGAGATGACTAGGCAGTACTTTCTTAACTACATGAAAAATACTGATGAGATTCCTTGCTTTTGTGCTATTACTAGTATTTGGCCCATGTCACTTTTTGATTGTTCAAGCCCTAGCTTAAAAAATTGATCCCTGCTTAGACATACTTCTATGAAGAGTTAGCTGCCTAACAGTTTTCAGGCATGTTTACGAAAAAACATCCTAGAGGAGCATCAAGCAATCCCAGAGGATGCTCATCAATCTTATGCTGTGCTTATCAGATTATAGGCATTAATGACTATCAGAAAGAGCAAAAAAATATTAGCAGATGTAGTAATGTGTGCCACAACACAGTCTAAAGATGCTTTGGAAAAAATTAAAATGTCAGTGGGAATGAGATGTTATTAGCGGCCAGATGTTCCAGTTTCCCTATCATTTTGTCAATACGAGAATCAGACAGAGGAATTGAATTTTTCCTCAGGCTATGCATACTTTTTTGATTAGTAAGGGTTTGTGTACACAGCAAAGCAGAGAAGAAGATGTATCAAACTCTACTCTTACAAGGAATCGCAGGGAAGAATTGTCGTGCCCTGAAAATACAATTTGTCCTGTTAATGGAAATAGAGATTTTGTATTGATGAAGAAGCACTAGCTGGAATGGTGTTAAGAGAATTGTTCCTTTACTATTAGAACAAGGAAAACAGTGAAGTTTGACATTTGAAAGAATTTTGTAAAACGACGGATAAATTGTACGACAGTTGTACTTCTCTCTTGCTTTTTCCATAGAATCGGTACATACAGAAAATGTAGTTTTTACACCTCTTAATATTTTATTTGAAGCCGTCTGTGGAGTGCTATAAGGTACTGTCTTTCTGTGTGGAAGCCAGAACACGGTAGCTTTACTCTGAAGGCAACTATAAGAGTCTAAGTAGCATATCCCTTACTTGTGAGGTTTTGTTTATTTTTTGGTAACCCAGTACTGCTACAGATGGTTCTATCAGATACCATAACATAAAGTAATGGTCTGTTTTCTTCAAGTAAACTAAGTTAGCTCAACAGAATTTATTTATTTTTTCTTGAACTGTATTTTAAGCGTGGCCGAAGGCTTGAGTCACTAGCAACCTGCAGATTACTAATAAGAACAAATGGTGTCTCAATTGAAATTTAAATCATCCATGGAAGCAGGAGTTTGTTTATGCAAACAAAACAATGCAGCTCAGAACTTGTTTATTGTAAACCAGACATTATAAGCCATAGAACTAATTATGTTTTAAAGATGGGTTTTAGGCTCTACATTTCTGTTTGTTGAATGTTCTGTATTTAATAGCAAAATGATGGTATTTTAAGATTGAGGTATTTGTATTTAATGCAGTGACTAAATTTTATGCAACAGAACTGCCAAAGTTGTTTTTTAGAGCACCAAAAATTATTAGAGTTCTAGTGATGTCTGGTAAATATCCTCTACATAAATAGTACTATTCGGCAACTTCAGTTGAATTATTCTACATATTTGACATCACTAGTTTGTAAAGCACAAAAGGGGCTGTAGAAATTGCGTAGGACAAATTGGACTTAACAGAACATAATATAAAGAGAAGTGGGAGAATTGTTCTCTGGATGTGTTTATATGACACAAAAGGTTTACTTCTAAGAGCAGGATGTGGGCACAGAGTTCATCAAAGCTTCATTTGAGATAAGGCCACAGGGTCAGACACACTTACCTGGACTTTGGAGGACTTCTTGTCATATTATTGACAGTGACAACTGTCTTTTATAAACTTCTTGAATTATGAAGAGAACGATAAATAGAGTATGTTCAGAAAAATGAAATTATGTCACTGGTAGCCAGAGGAGTGGCTCTAGTGAGCATCAAGGATGGGAGGGGATTGTAAGAGAGAGAGAAAATAGTAACAGTGAGCAGGCTGGACCCCCTAGCAGCTTCTGACTTGTTTCAGTCACCCAGCCTCTGGCCCCTTCCTTGCTCCAGCATTGTTCCTAGCCTCCTACACAACTACTTTCCACTCCTGTCATCCTGATTTCCCTCACTGCAGAAGGCAGCTCAGTATCGGTGCTCCCATCACTGCTCCCTGCAGTGTCAACCCTGCAGTATAACCCCAAGCGTTGCCTCCCTGAACTGCAGTTACACACAGCCATCAAGGGTTGTGTTACCAGAGCTGGAATCCAGCCCCTGTCCCTCTCTCTTATTCCTTCCTATGTCAGTTTGAGTCACAGAGTCACTGGAAAAGCCATTCAGGGTGACAAACAGAAATCTGGTGGAGGCATGGAAGGTTTTAGTAGGATTCGACCATGGAGAAAGAAAAACTAGCGGTGAGGGAAGGATAACAAAGCAGCCCAGCAAGATCTCACTCAAAAAAAAAAAAAAAAATCAACAACAAACCAACCCCACAATTTAGTCACTGGACTAATGAAAAAATCTTTGGATCAACATTTGGAACGCACACAAGAGAGATTACCTTTGTTAAAACTGAGTGGGTATTTTCAGAGTTGAAATCTAGAGTAAGGAAGCCGAGGTTGGCATTCAAGTTCTGTGGATGGAGAAGTCTACATTGTTGTTAAGTGGTGGTTGTTGGAGAAATTAAGATATAGTTAAGGGAAGCAGTGAAAATCAAAAGAAAAAAAACTGTCTGCAATTGTAGAAAGTAAAATCTAGTTGAGGGAAGCAGTAGTTTAAATCAAAAGAAAAAACAGAGGCTGCAAAAATAGCATGAAGACTATTATGCAAACAAATAATCAAAGCCAAAACCTAGGAAAAATAACTGGAATTAACAAATACAAGTGCCGCCCTCGGGCAGCTTCCCCTCACCTTGTTTCTAGTACACTCCTTCCACAGTTTCTTTGTGATTCCAGGCACACTTTGGAACATTCTGACATTCCTGAGGAGATACATTTAGGGAGCTTCTTTAACATACCTAGTCAGAAATAGTAACAATTGCGTGGTGGAACAGTTTCTACCTAATCCAGTAGTTAGCATTTAGAGCTTTTTTTTTTTATATATTTCTCTTTTTTAAAGTAGCCCCCCACCCAAAAAAAAAAAAAAAAAAAAAAAAAAAAAGCTTATATCTTTGCTAAAACTTTCTGGAAGAAGAACTGACAGTTTCCAATTAAGTATCATCTTGTGTTTTTCTTTACTTCATGTCTTTTAATGACAGTGTCATGTAATATGATGATTTTATAAGAGGTTTTGCTAACTCATTCAGCAGAGTAATCAATAGAAAAAAATAAGCCAGATGGGTTGTAGTCCATTTGTATTGGGTGGGACAGATGGCATTATTGATAGATGGAAATATTCCAAATAATTATTGTATAATGATATAACAGTGACTGTGCCTGCAAGATTTTATTAATTTACTTTGTGTATGCACTTTATTCAGGAGAGGTTGAGTTGTACTGTTTAGACAGTACTCCCACAGTATTTATTTGGGAGATTAGTCCACTCCCTACCTTCTTTTTCCCGTCCCTGTGGGCTTCCCATGCAGAACCTTCCCTGTAGTACTTCGTTAGATTATTTAAGTGGACTCCAGTAGACCAATTGATTTTATTACTACATTTTTTCTACCTCTGAATGCCCACTTTTTGGTTTCTTTTGTTATCCTCACCAATACAAAGAAGAAATGTGCTGTGCTGTCCCAAGATTTTAGGCATTCCAGGTTGTTTAACTGCTGCGGTTTATTTTTTTTACATCTTGTCAATCCCTAGCAAGATTTGGTATAGCTAAGGCAATTTATCAATTGTGATAAACTGTGTAGTAGATACTGGTTTGGGCTGTTGCTATTCAAATGTATATTCCAATACAAAGTGCTAATAATTAATTTCTTTCTGTGAGTTAAGAGCACATTAACTTACAGAAAAACTTGGAGACCGTTTGGTGCTTTTGAAATACAATTCTTGGTAAACATGACTGAATGATAAAAACAAATTTCAGTACTTATTTTGATGTCATGACATACAAAACTCTGAGGCATCGTTTCCAGAACTATCTGAAATGTTATCTCCAATTTCTTTGTTATAAAATAAAAGTGTATAGGGAAGTACTTTAGTACATTTAGTACACAGTGTTTTGTTACCTACACGAAGTTTAGGATTGTCTGTATTTGTAAGTGAACCCAAAATTTTGGTGAAGGGAGATTTGAAAAGCTGGATGAAACAGTGAAGACAATGTATCTGGTTAAGAATAGAAGAGAGGATTGCATAGAAAGATAATATTTAATGTAATTGCAAGATATTTTAATAGCTCTAAGACTATTAGCTTGTATCTTTTGCATCGGTAGTTCATTTTATACATCCTGATTTTTTCTTCAGTTGGTGATATTCTAGATCAATTCCACTCTGAGTTATTTTATTAGGCAGTTGCCACTGTATTTTCCATCCTCAGTAATGAAAAATCTGCATGGTGAAATACCTCTTGTGACATGAAAAAATATGTGTCTTTTGACTTTTATAACACAGCTTGCATTTGGACATTAGTGATCTCGTCCTCTCCCTCCAATAGATTCCTGAGCAAATGTACTATAAACTTCAGAAGTTCTCCAGTCCACCTTCTTCTGACATGAGCTTTCTTTTTTATGGTAAATGTTCAGTATGAGTGGCTGTGATCCCATGATTGTTTCAAATCCAGCAAAGAGTGCTACAATTGACTTTCATTCTGTCAGGAATGCCAGTCAGGTTGTTGACAATCCATGTCTTAATAGCATGTGATGCAGAAGTGATGGAAAAAAGATTCACAATGTTTTATCTGATATATATCATGAATGGGTTTCTCGCTTATTTCAGCACTCGGGTAATTTGATGCCAACTTTTAGTATCTAAACTTAAACCTTTTGGGCCAGATTTACAAACTGTTTAGATGTCAAAACATGTAGATGAGCCTGAACCAGGATTTTAAAAAAAATATCTAAAAGCAGTCAACTAGGGGCACAGGGCCCATTCTAGGGAGCTTCTGCATCATTCTTCAACAGTCCGGTAAATACCAGTGATACTGCCCTGTGTCTTTCCGCTTTCTCTACCATGTAATGCAGAGGTCCCAAGTCATAAGCAAGTTAATTTCTGAAATAGAAGCTGTCTAGCTACATGCAGTGGTTTTCTGGAGTAATTGTTATGTTTTCATGACAGTCATTTAGAATAGCATCATGCATCTGTAACACAGCAGTCTGTTGCATTGTTCAGACATGCCCGCTGTATTTGAAGTATACAGACTGTCATGAATTTACATAAAATTCTTGCATTCTCTGACACTTTATCCTAAGTAGAACAGAAGTAGCTTATGCTCAAGTAGTGGAAGTTGAAGGTTTTTCTTGCTGCAAAGGATTGGACAGAGGTTTAATATCCTCTTTACCTACGGAGAAAATTACCATAAAACTTAAAAAGGATGTTAAAAAACCAGATGATATGTACTTTTTCACCATCCTGGACAGACATTTGTAAATATTCAGGTACATGTCTTTTGTATATTTTATTATATGTATTAGTTAATATCTATGTTTAATGCAATTGTTAGATTTCCAAATATTATTGTAAATTCTGTGCCCTATAGACAATAGTATAGGTAATGGTAATTTAATTGGTCTCCTCCTTTTACCAGTTTCCTGAATGGAATAGTTAAAATGTAAGAAGTGGAAGTAAATTATTATTATAAAGGCATGAATGATAGATTAGAACCCTGCTACATTTACATCGCAGTAAAATCTTGCATAGGTTAATTAGTATAATTGACAGATAATATTGACAGAAGAAAACTAAATATTTTTTTAAAACAAAGTTTTTTAAAAAAACATTGCCACAAATGAGTACCTATTCCTATAAAAAATTCAATAGGAAGAAAATACCTGTTTCTGTTTCCTTTTTTTTGTCTCATCAGGTTTGTAACATTTATTTTGCTACTAAATGCTATTCTAAATGTTCCACACTTTGATATATTAAACCAGGCTTCTTTTATGGCCCATGTTAAGAACACACAGTGCATTCAAATAGCACAGTGGTAGTGGGTCTTTCATCTTGTGCCTAGTGTATTTCATTTCCCATGTGTTCAGATTAAACAAAGCTTTTGTATTCATTTGAAGGAACTGTAATGAGAATATTTAACACGGGTCAAATGCAGATAGTGGAACTCCAGAGGTCCTTGAAGATATTCTGCCTTTTGACACGGGGCCACAATGGGAGGTGAAAGAGTTGCCACTTTCACTTTTTTTCAACGGAAGATTATGATATTCTATTTCTAATGTTAGTGTAGCCTTAATGAATTTTAAAAAGGAATACAGTCAACAAAAAGAACAATGAAGCAGACTACATGATTTTAACTAAGCCATTATTAGAAATTGAATATATATGTATACACAGATCGTATGATTGCATAATGTTCTAAACAGTATACATTAATTTAACTTGTAGAATGTAAGCATAAAGTATGAACAACAGAAAACAGTAAAGGAGACTATTTCTTGTGTGAGTGTTTGTGCAGATAGAGACAGATAAAATCAAAGCCTCAGCTGGTGTAAGTCAGCGTAATTCTCTGATTTCCGTGAACTCATTTACACTAGCTTATTTGCCGTTTACAGGTAATGTATACATGCATTTGAGCATTGATTTTCAGTTAGACATAGTGAATAAATGCATGTCAAGTTATTCAGGGTGGTAAACAGCCTAGTTCATCCATGCTGACTGATTTTTCCCCTGCAGCAGTTCCCTTATAAGAGGTTTTTCCAAGTGATTCGTCATCTCTTTTGCTGAAAATATTAATTCTGTTTTGAGCCTGTCACTTTTGTGCTAAGCAAGAAGGCATATATGCATCCACAGTTTGCTTAGGCCAGAACCTCTGGTCAAAAGTCTTGTGTGTGATGACCATGAAAGCCATTAACAGGATTTCATCCCCAAGGCTGGCACCTGTTGTCAGTCCCTCTTTGTAGAGGGGACAATGCCATTTTGGTTGAAAAGTGATCAAGGTCCTACTTTTACTCAGGAAACTTCTCTGTCAAGCTGTAGTCCAACAAGTAGTTTGATGTGAATTACTAAGTAGGTATTCTAGATCTTGGTCTTTTCCAGGAAGGGTGTATTAACTAGTGTCTTCAGTATGACCTCAGTAAAAATCAGAAAACTCAGATCTCAGAAACTCAAACTTCTGTACTGAAAGTCGTCCCCTTACATCTATGGGCAATCTGCTCTTTGTCATGGTTATGCAGAACCTGGCAGAGCATTCCTCTTACAGGAAGGAAACTCAGCCATTGAATATTGTACTGGGTCTGGAGGGGATGGAGTTAATGTTCCTCATAACAGCCTCTGTGGTGCTGTAGTTTGGAATAGAGGCTAAAACCATGTTGCTCACAGGCTGATGTTGCACAGTTTCAAGGCTTCCTGTTTTTTCCTCTTCGCCAGAGAGTGGCGGTCAAGAGGCAGCCAAAGGGATATCCCACACCATATTACATCATGCTCAGCAATAAAAACGGGATTTTCGTATTCCAAGGTGGCTGTTCCCCAGAGGTTGTCTGGGCATCAGTCTGCTGGTGGGAGGTGGTGAATGATTGCCTTTGCATCACTGGTTTTATTCTCTGCACTTAGTAAACTGTCTTTATCTCTACCCAAGAGTTCTCTCATTTTTGCTCTTCCCATTGTCTTTCCCATCCTTCTGGGGTTAGGGGGTGAGCAAGTGGCTGTGTGGTTGCTTAGCTGCTGGCTGGGGTCAACACCACAAATAGATCCAGCAAATTACCACTGAAAAGAAACTCCACAATTAATTAGGAAAATTCATACCTGGCTTTCTTCCTCATCAAGTGCCAGACAAAATTAGAGCTCAAAATATCTCTTCCTTTTGAAACTGTACAAGAATCTTACTGCTATTCAGATACAGTTAAGATCTTCTACCACCAAAACCTTGAAAGAAAAAAAATATTAACTAAGGAGAATATCTTATTTCTTCCAGTGGAAGTACTTCTTTACTAGTGTATAGTACAATCCAAGGGATCCTACTAAATTTCAGTACTTGATTATCCTTATTTCTGGTTCTGTGTGCTGGTTCTAAAAATCTCCTTCTCCTCTTCTCTGAAGGGTATCTCAGGGGCTTCAAAACTATTAATTGATCTTCACTTTCCTTACTCATAAAAGTCAAAAGTAAACCAAAAATTATTTATCTTTTCCTGTACTCCACTTTCAAAGAAGTACTTAAGACAGCATGAAAGTGCAATACCGTTATTTGAAAGCCCTTTAAATTTTTGCATAACAAAAATCAGCAGTGCTAACTAGTCAATATCTAGTAACATGCATGCTAGCTCAGCAGTGATAATCACCTTCAGCTTCAGTGTTTATTCAGCTTAGTGGATGAAAAATAAAATGCAACCAGCTGATATGATACATGTGTATAGTTCTCGTCAGTCCTTTAGTTGTAACACAATTAACACAGCTGGTAACACTTGAAATCTAACTTTGATTTCCTTTTGGACATTATTCAGTGTTAATATTACGCAGGACTTTATTCATCTCACTTATAAGCACCTTTGTGGAAACATCCTGGCCATCTCCCGTGCTTGACAAAGTAGTAGTTACTTCTGCATATATCTCAATGGAGAAGCAAGTGACTCTGAAATAGGAAAGTGTAAATGATAACTGAGGAAAATACTAATAGTCATTTCTAATTAAGTCAATAATTTTGGTGAAGTCTGTCGTAATTTGTGAAATGAATGTTTGCATGAAGTTGTAGCTATCTGTTCAGTAATGCATAGTCTCATAGTCTCTCTGTGCATGTCCTGCAGAATTACATGGGGGAGATGTATAGATATATATTTTCTCTTTTCCTCCTTCCCCATATATATATATGTGCATATAAATATAAATTGCATACATATCCATGAATATATATTTGTATTTTTTTTCCTGGTATAAAAACTTTTAACAGGCATATATATTAATATATGGCACTTAAAGGCTGTTTATTGAAAATGTTCCGTTCTAATCTTCTGTACATGAACTTTCAGTACTAATATGAGAGATGTATCCTTATCTTCAAAAGAAGATTGTTTTCCAGATGTCTCATTCCAGTAACTGCTAAGAACAGTTACTCATTTAACTCAAACTTGGCTTATAATTTTTAGGTTATTGTGAATTTCGTGTGGATGTACTGGGCCTGGCTGGGATAGAGTTAATTTTCTTCATAGCAGCCCCTGCAGTGCTGTATTTTGGATTTGTGACTAACACCATGTTGATGGCAGACCAGTGCTGGCTTTTGCTAAACAGTGCCTGCACAGCAGCAAGGCTTTCTCTAACCCAGAAAGCAGGCTGAGGTTCAGCAAGTGTCTCAGAGGGGGCACAGCTGGGACAGCTGACCCCAGTGGACCAAAGGGGTCCATCTAACATCGTGCTTGGCAATAAAAACTGGAGCAGGGGTGAGTTTTTCCAAGTAGCCATTGCTTGGAGACTATCTGGGCATCAGTCTGCTTGTGGGAGGTGGTGAGTGATTGCCTTTGCATCACTTATTTTTTAATCTTTCCTTCAGCTATTAAACTGTCTTTATCTCCACCCTGTATTTTTTCTCACTTTTGCCTCCCTGAGTCTGTCCCCCATCCCACTGCACAAGGTGTGAGCGACTCGGGGGGGCCCTGCTGGCCAGGAGCAACCCACCTCTGTGAACTGTAAGAAATTGCCTGAATTGCATCACCTGAGTTTGATTCCTGTAACATGTAATTGAGGGAAAACCTGGCCTGCAAAATCAAAGTTCCAAACTGTGTGTAGGACCAATATGTATTGGTCCAACTGTATTAAGCAATATAAACAGCTTGGCTTAACATAAAGGGCGTGCACAGTCCTGATAGTCCTGTTATATTCCATTTAACCGATTTTGCTTTGCAGTCGTACCATATTAAAAAATAAAAGTAACTGACTACACTGCTGAAAACAAATATTTGCCCCCAAAGTACTCATATACATAAGATGAAACAATGTAAATATTTGTATTTTCCACTAAAAATCTATGTTTACTAAGAAGTGATATGTTCAAAATAATTTTTGATTGCACATCTATATATCATATTACTAATAAAGGTGGCTGTCTCAGTGAGGGAGAGCCTGGCAATTAATAGAAGTTTAATAGTGCCATGAGAATTTTCACATTTATTTTTTCTGCCTTCAGCAGCATCATTGTTTTCTTCATTGCATACTGCAAAATTTAAGTACAGGTTTAACAACAGTAGCCAATGGTGCTCTACGTTTACAAGTGAACAGGCGACCATAATTAGAGTATGTTAAAAGTTGACATTTTGTCCGAAAATTAGTTTCAGAGCTCAAGGTCAAAGTTCAGAAGGAAAGCATGCTTTCAGATAAAACATCTTTGCAATCAGTATCTGAAATTTAAATTCTGAATCATAAAATCAGTTATCCTTAATGCCCACAAAGTAGATTTTGACCATTAACTTTTCTCGTTTTCTGTCCCATTTGGGTACACACTCTTTAAATGATTTTCAAGTGGAATCTTTCCATCTTGAACATCTTTAATTCAGTTCAACCATCTTTCCTAAGTGCTTATTTTTGACACTGCACATGAAGAATAAAACTCTCAGAGTGACAGTCTGTGATCATGTTTCATGTGGCAGACTTCATTTGCTTTCAGTTTATATTGCTATCAATTTATGACTTTGTTCCTTAAATAGTTATCTTTTTTCCACATTGTAACTGATATATTGAATGATGTATGTTTGAGAGGTATTTCAAGGAATCTTAACTTCAGTCATTAACTGGTTATCTCTTGGCTCAGGAACCTTCAGTTTGTTGAGAGAAAGTTAATATTTTTAAAGCAAATAAAACAGCTTTTCAATATGTAATTATTTTTCTATCAATTTTACACTATCATGCCGTCTTGAGCATCTAGCATGCAGTGCTTGAATTTACATTTAGCTCTGCAGGAACTGCTTTAAGTATCATTACCACAAAGGAAGAAATCAAAAATCAAAGTGAATTTTTAGTATAATAGCAATGTATAGGAAGGTGCAATTGCAGTAACAGCAGCCTGCGTTATTGTATAGAACTAACTCACAGCTTGACAGAAAGTCCCTGCTGGGGAGGAAATGTAGGAGAACTGGCAGAATTTTGCTACATCTGCTCCCGACTGCTAATAAGCTTTAACCTGTTTCATTTTTATTATGCTTACTGTTTAGATATTTAGCTTCTGAGATTATATCTGTAACTATGAGAACACATAAAAGGCAGAACGACAGGTAGAGCTGTTTAAAAATTTAAAACTATCAGCAAGGGATATTAAAGGCCATAATGAGTAAGAAGGTTGCCTTCTCAGTGTGGGTTTTTAGAGTTCAGGCACTGCAGCACTGGTAGAAAGACTCATTGTAAGCAGTGAGTAAAACAGATTTCATAGCTTGAGTAGTTTATACGGCCAGAAGGCACGTTTAGTCTGACCTGTATATCACAGACCATTACATTTCACCCAGAAATTCCTATTTTGAACCCTTTGAGTATACTTGGACTAAAATATATCAGGCCTTAAGAGTTTAAAATGTTTTATGCCACGGAATGAGAACCAAGAGGCTGAGCTTCCCGTGGAGTAGGAAGGCTTTTTATCAGGTTGGGAAGTATACATAGGAGTGTGACTACTTCTGTAGAATAAGCCAAACAACCCAAGGCTTGTATGCTGTTAACAAAAGTAAACATCCTTTCCTGACCCCTGATCAGGTGACCCCTTTGAATTAGGAAAAAAAAAAAACATGTATTCATACTGTATCAGAGCCCTTGCGTACCGAAATGTTCTGCTGAAGCTATAAACAGTTCCTCCAGAAAAAAAAGCAATACCAAAACCAAACAAAAAGCCACACACAAAAACCCCAAACCAAAACCAGCTCCTCCCCCAAAAACCCAGACCCAACTGGAATAAACAAGTTAGACTTAATCTATCTTATGTATCAGTGGGAGTAATTAAGGGCCCAGTAAGAGGTAAAATCTCCTTCAAGCAATCATAGCCATTTTTAAAGCTAATATTCATTGTCTGATTCTGAATTTCAGGCATTACAGCCCTTTGACAGCCATGCTGGCTGTCCCATGCTTCTCAGATTCTCAGTCCAGGCACATTCATTACAGTCCTTTGAACATGCTTCCCTCTGAATAACAGTGCTATAGCTGAGGTTTATAACCATCTAAAAATGTGGGAAAACAGTGTTGTATATTTCCCATTTGATATTATCATGTTTCCCACGGCTGATTATCCAGCATTTAAAAATCTTTCTTTTGCTTGGATAGCGGCATAATTGTCACATATAATTGCAAAATGTATTTTAAAGAGAGATTGAAATGTATAAAATTCAGTGAGTAGATGTAATCTGTAAGTTTATGGGGCTGTTGAGACTGTGCTTTAGGTAATGGGATAGAACAAGATTGTGTTACTTATCAGATAAAACAAGCAAAAATTGAAATTTCAGTATTAAACAGGAGATTATTCTCTATTACTGTGCATGCAGGTGTCTGTGTCTTGCTTTCAGCAGGCCAGTTTGTGTTTTCTTTTTTCCTTTCAATTTACTCTAACAAGTAATTTGAGCTTACTTTTCAAGAAAACTTCCAAATTGGTAAGACCAGAAAGCAGAGGTGTTAGCCCAGTTATTACAGACTTTTTACACAGTCTTTCTTCAGGATTTCAATCATTTATTTGTTCTAGATAGTTGTTCAAAGCTGACTATGTCGTCTTGGAAATGTGATACTGATTGCTCTTATTTTGATCATGTCACAGAGCTTCTCAGTTTCTGAAATAAAAGGATGAAAAAACAAAGATCCAACAATAGAAGACAGAAGCAAAATTAACAAACAAATTATCTTTATGTACTAAATATAATCAAAAGAGACCTTGTAAGGTTAGGTCTTTAATTTCAGATGAGCCCTTTTGTCTATCAAACAGAAGTGACAAAAATTATACCACTTCTTGGCCTCTGTTGACAGTAATGGTAAAAGATAGAATAGCAAGTTGCTAAATTATTCTGTTTGAGTGGTATAAGCTATAGATCATATGTAATGATCTGATTTCTTATGAACTCTTTTCTGTTTTCATGAGTTTCCATATTTGCTTATCTTTTTTATATGTTTACATATACTTAGAGTAGTATTATTCAGAGAACATTGGTCATGAAAGTTTTGATTCTGCAAAGACTTAAATATATCCTTTATGCACCA
Organism: Pterocles orientalis; assembly: GCA_011057875.1. NCBI lineage: Eukaryota > Metazoa > Chordata > Aves > Pterocliformes > Pteroclidae > Pterocles > Pterocles orientalis. The sequence goes on along the minus strand of WKFP01014983.1, from coordinate 180,929 downwards.
AAAAGCTGTCTCAACATATAAAATCAAATTTACACTAGATTTATTGTAGGATTTGGGCCTAAGAGTGCTGTTAGTTAATTTTTGTGGTAGTTTCTTCTGACATACCTGGTTGACTAATACAAAATTTTAGCCTGTCACCTAGACAAATCTTAATAATAGCTATAATATATTGTATAAATTTCAAATTTCTTATACTCTTGCTAATATAACTTGAGGTATGTTCATTTTATACACCTACAAAATGCATCTCTGGGAAAAGTTAAGCAGTTGTGCTTGACGTTAATTGCTGACCATTTCATATCTAATAATTCATTTTGCATCACTACCATATCTGCATACAGAATTTTTCACAATTATTATGAAGAAAACTTAAGTTGGATTTTTTTTTCCAAATACCAAATAGAAATACTATATTGAAAGAGGACATTAATTTGAAATCCATTCAAATTTTAGAAATTGATTAGAAGTACCCTTAGAAATAGTGCTGCCTCTAAATTTCTATACCCGTATTTGTTCCCCTGTGTCTACTTTACCTTTTTTGTCTTTCTGCTTTTTAAAGATACATAAAGACTACACAAAAAAAAAGAAATTATTCTGCAAAAATTGCCATCAGATGCTGACACAAAATAAAAAGAACCGCCTTATTTTCTCTAGATTTTCCCTGGTTCAGCAACACCAAGTAGGTAGAGGCTCAGTTTTCCGGCTGACATTGTACAGAATGGTTTCAGTGGTAACTGAACTGCCATCAGCTTTGTGCAACACATTCTGGAGTAGAGAGGACTAAAATTCCTGAAGAACTTTTCTTTTTATTCCATGATAAATACTCATAAGATCTCATGTTTAGTCTGCCAGTTTTTTGTTAATGTATTTTTGGCATGCAGCAAATAATCTGTTTTATTTGAGGAAGGAATATAAAATGTCAGACTTTGTTATTTTTGTGAGTTTTGCAAAAAGAAAATTCTTAACAATTTTATTGTTATAAAACACTGTGGTATTCATTCTTTGAATTCAGGAGTGTTATACCAGAAATGCATGTGGCCTATTTATTAGCCAAACTAGGATGTTGAAAAGGATTGCTTCTATCCTACTTTCTTCAGGAACTGACATTTTTATTCTTATGCAGTTTTCCTAGTGGAATCTTTACTTTTTAAAGTCATAAACCTATTGTGAGAGACTCTCTAGCAAAGCTTAAACTGGATCTCAGGAGTTTGACGCACTCTGTTTAATGTAGGCAGTGTAAAAGAAATTTTAAATGTATTATTTAAAGGCACATAAATCTTGCCGCTATAATGGTGTAATAATGCATACCATAGAAGGTTTTGATAAACTCAGCTTCCAAAAGTCACATCACAGTATCTTTCTTTTTGTTCTCCAAGTCAATTCTTTGTAGAGATAGCAATTACACATTCATCTCTTTTTCTTATAGCCTGATTCCATATTCAGCTGTGAAGCGGTTAGACCTTAGTCCTTACTCGCACAACAAAAAGAATATTTCTCATTTGGAACAAGTTGGGATTAGTCAAAATAAACAAATTTATGTAATAAATGTTAATAGCTGAAATATGTACCTTTTTCAATTAAATTAAGTAAAACAGTTAAACACCTATGCAGTGGATTGAGTATAGGTTTGTCCTATACTCATTATTCCTGTGTTTCCATTGGAATTTTAGTAGATCTGCCTTTGATATTTACTTTTTTTAATTAAAAAGACATACAAAATGCAAAGACTTGGTAATCCTATGAACCAATGAGCTAACTTCTTGTAGCTTAGCAAAGCTCAGGAAAGCATTATGCACACAGCAGTTCAGATAACAGTTTTATATCAAGATGCAGGTTAATTACAAGTGTAAAAACCAATTGACAGCCTCTGTCATTAACCTTCCTTTTTGTGATATATAAGGGCTTGTATTTCTGCATTAAATGTGTTCATAAAAGTGTTAGCTAAGGACTGTTTCTACCAAGCTACCTTTTCAGCTTCAGCATATGCATGTATATAAAGTATAGGAAGAGTTCCCATTCTCCTTTCTCATTATTAGATACCTTACTTAATTGGATGTCATTTGGTAAGTGTAGTACTGTGGCCTTCAATAAGTTTTCAGCCAAGGCCTTTGACCTATTCTATTTACAGACAGTCATCCTTATACTTTCACAGATTTGAGTTAAGCATCCATTGCAGAACCTCGTTAGAGGGGTTAAAACACAGCCACTGTCTGGGTGGCTTCAGTGTAGCAGGACTTGAGATCCCCATCCTGTGGCAGGTGCCTAAAGCCGACAAACCTCCTGCTTGACACTGTCTGGGACTGTCTCGTGTTTTGGTTGCCTGTGCTGTCTCTATCAGTATAAGAAGGGACTGAAGATATATGTGCCCCCTTAAAAGTAGGTTTTCAGTTCCCTCTGTGATTCTGCTTTGGGAAAAAGGAGAAGAGGAAGCTTTTTTTTTTTTTTTTCTCAGAAAGAGGCCAAGAGTAACCACATCAAACTCCCACTTCTTCCACACCAATATTCTGATGCCAATACCTCTGCTCAACTAGCTGAAAAAGCACTTCAGAGCTGTAACCCGCATTCTTCTGCTTGATTCTGTGTTCACCACTCATCTATAAAATCAGTCTGGAATATTGCAGATGAACATAAAACTCCCTTTGAATTACAGAAATATTGGAAAGGACTAGTTGTTGGAAGGGACTAGCTGTGAAAATTCCACCAGTCCAGTCAAGAAAGCCCAGTCATTTTTCTTCACCAAACACACCACTAGTATCAGAATAAGCATAAATTCTTACATAAGAACATAAGAATAGCCATAATGGTGTAGGCTCTGATTAGTATTCTGACTCCAAACAGTAGCCCTAAGCAGATGTGATTAGTAAAAACAGGAAAAGCATATATCCACCCTAATATTCTCCCAACCTCAAACTATTTTAATTCACATTTAAGTTAATGGAATTAATTTTATTAGTTATATAAATCATTAATTTTATATAAATTATTAACTCTAATAAATTAAGAATTAACTAAGAATTTTAATATGTCTCTTCTGTAATCCCCACTGAATCTATATTTTGAGTACTTGTTCAGGCTCCCCATGAATCCCTGTAAAGTTCTTGCAACCAGAGCATTGTCTGTCAAGGAATTGCAGGTGTCACCCACCATAGTTCTTTTTGAAACCATGCTCTTACTAATGTCATTTGATCATCTGTAGTTCTTGTACACAAAGACAAGCATGAAAAATCAGTTCTTATCCCTGTCCACCCTTCTTATGTCATGTATGATTTTTGTAACCTCTGTTATATTCTCCTTAAGAAAGCTGGAGAACATTTCCAGTAGGACCTTCCAGAGCTTTTGATCATCCTTTTTTGTCCTCTTCTGCACACATTCTGGGTCTAATATGTCCTTTTTCAGTTGAAAGATTCAGAGGTGTATATCTTACTCAAGGTGTGGGTGAACCCGTAATTTCTACAGTGGCATAATGTTATCCATTTTGTTCTTTATGTCTTTCCTAAGAATTCATAATGTTTTACTTGCTTTCTTGACTTCTGTCAACTGCTCTGATTCTTTGCTAACCAATACATGATGACTTTCCAAGACATTATTTGGCTTAGCATGGCACTCTTCTCAGTCTTTACAGTAATATGGCATCAACCTACTTTGGTGTCATAAAATGTCAGGTAAATAACAGAGTCATATTCTTAGTCCTCCTAGAATCTACTCTATACCTTCTGTTTTTCCCCTGAGTTATGGAAATGTGTATTGTAACACTAGAAGAATATTAGTATTTTCTTCATGGTGGGAAAAGTCCTTTGTTGAGGTTTTTTTCAAAGTGAGGTATTAAAAAATTAGAGTGTTCATAGTCCTTCTCAGCATAGGGAATGATATAGATACAATGCATGTATTTAGAAAAATCTAGTTTTTGGCTTCCTTTTCCAAACTTTCTGGAACTCCTTCTTTCCCACCTTTGAGGGTACAGAGTAGCAGATGATCCTATTGGCAGAGGGAGAGTATTGTGAATCATGTTTTGAGGACAGTCTAACATGAAATTCAGTTAGAGGTAAATAACCTGTCATGTAAAATCATTTTCCAAAGTTTTGGGATCTGCCATTTCATAGCATGACAGAATCAGAATCCAGTCATAGTGTGGTCTCTGAGACAATGCAGTTTGCATCCATTCCTGAATGGAGACATTGTTACAGAGTCATTTATTTCAGAGGCTGTCTCCTGTGCAATGAAAGGATGTTACCTAGCTTCCCTCTCCAGCCCTCTTTAAGTCAGGTCATGTAAAAGTATAGCACAGAAGTAGCATCCATCTTCGTATTATCTCAGCAGTCAGGCATTGAACCTTTACGATCTGCTTATTTTTCCCTGTGACATTCAGACTCCTCCTAGTGCAAAGCTCCCTTGCCATATTTGTTCTTAGAAAGGATTAAATCCTGTGGAAAAGCTAACAGGTGCAAATCCAAATCTTCAACAGGCAGATCCTCTCCCATGATTGAAAATCATTTGAATATCAATTGCTAGAAAATAAGTGTTCAAGGGCAAATACCTTTAGACAACAGCTACACCTACACCTAATGAAATTTGTAAAGATTTGTAAAATTCAGGTCATACCTACTTTAAGGAATCACTGCTTTCAACGGTGCTTGCCCCAACAGTTTTCTTGTCTCTCAATAGTAAGAATTTTAGAAGTTCCCAATAATTATTTGACACTTCTTTTTAAAGAATTACAAACCAAGCTGTGTCCTATTCTACCTCATTTTTTTTCCAAGACTATGAAGATACAGAAGAAGGACTAGGCCAGATCCTGTGCTCCTTTATAGAACAGTCCACAACAGTATCCTTGGGCAAGAACCCTAAAAACGTGTTCTTCTTCATAGTACTACAGCTGTCTGCTAGAAGTGCTGAATCTCATTGATGAGAGTGCAGAATCAATTGTAAAAAAGCAACTCAGTCATAAAATAATTCCTCTTTATTTTCACTCTATATTCTAGCATCATATGAATAGAATTTCTTAGCAGACCTTATATATTCATCATCATTTACTAGACAGGCTATCATAAAGATGTTCAGCTGTTTAAGACAGTTGTAAATTTTTGAAGGGTAACTTGTAAATGCAGCATCTGTGTACAACACAAATGTCAGTGATTTCTTGAAAATAAGAGGTCATTGTTAGAAGTATTTCTGTAAGATTCTTAGCAGCTGATGAAAGATTAGTAGTCCCCAGTAGGCTCCATCACTTGTGCTTTGTGCAAGCTCTGAAGTTAAAGGTTATGAGTGCTATGGTACTGCACAGGTGCACCATGAATAGTCTTTCACACAGAATGATTCTTATTTGTTAAATTTGGAAATGTACTTTCTCCTGGCCTTAATTTTCATGTAGTTCTTCATATTCTAAATGGCAGCTGAAGGCAAGCAGAAATAGTGAGTAATTGATTTAACAACCTAAGACAAGTACAGGGAAGTAGAAAAGTTTCTTAGTGCTTGATGTGACCTAAGAGAGCTTCTTTAGACTTCTTTTTATAAACAGTACCTCAGCACCTTGGGCCAGCAAAGTGGCCTTTAAGCCTGAATGAGCATGACTTTTTTTTTTTTTTTTCTTAGTGCAAAGCTCCAGTATTTCATCTTTTCAAATTGTTTTACAGCACTCAGAGGAGAATTATATTGACAAGGTTAGAATTCATCTCCTAGAGGAGAATACTGTGCTCCTTCTGTTAAGTGCTAATATAACATTTATATGTTGGTACCTTAATAACAGCCCTGGCTAGCCTAATGAAAGTACTGAAAGCAAACAGTACTCAGTGAGATTTTATTATGACTGAAGTGACTGCAATTTGAGACAAATTATCCCTATTTTTGTTCCCATATCAAAAACAGAAATGCTAAAGCAATTGCTACGTTTAGTATAGAATTAGACTCACTATCGTTAATGTAGAAGTAAGTGCATTTTTCATGTAAATAGCTCACGAGGGTCAAGCATCAAAGATATTCTGTGCAAAATGCTTGTCAATAACTTTGTGAGTGAATTTTGAAATAAAGTGCCTGTAACCTGTCATTATTTCTTCCTCTCAAAGTTGAGAGCGAGTGGTTGAAAATTGAGCTTGTGAATTGAAGGCACTGTGAGTTATATGGCCTTATCGACTTCAGGCAAAATGACAGGTTTGCCTTGTTATTATTTTTCCTTTCAGAGGTCAGGCAATGAAAATTATTACCAGTATATACTGCCGTGTAAACAAATTGGTATATAAAAAAGTTATTATCTGTGTACACAAAGACGACGGTGTAAGTCACTAATATTAAAAAATGCTTAATATATTATCTCAATAAAAATAGAGGAAAAAGTAAGAAAAAAGATCTTATGGCTAGAATAAGCATTTCAGCTCTTCAACTATTTGGACAGTTGTAAAAAAAGGTGTTCAGAGACCTGATAAGTTAATGTAAATTCGTACTTTTTGAGAGTATGTATATCATAAAATGGGGTTGCTTTCCATAAATAGACCTTGGTTTATACATAATAGGAATATGAGTATATGCATTTAAGTATAAGGTAACAGCAGACCTAGATGCTTGTACTTGTTTTGGCTGGGATGGAGTTAACTTTCTTCATAGCAACCTGTATGGTGCTATGGTTTAGATTTGTGACCAAAAGAGCATTGATAACACACCAGGGTTTTTAGATATTGCTGAACAGTGTTTACACAGTGTCAAGGCTTTTTTCTGTTTCTCATGCTGCCCTGCCAGTGAGTAGGCTGGGGGTGCATAGGAAGTGAGGAGGGGACACAGCCAGGCAGCTGACCTCAACTGACTGAGGGGATATTTCATACTATATGGCATCATATTCAACCATAAAAACTAAGGGGGAGGGTCTTTGGGAGGACAGCCATTGCTCACAGTCTGACTGGTTATCAGTCTGCTGGTGGGGAGGTGTGAGTAATAGCCTTTGCATTGCTTGTTTTGTTTTTCTGCTTTCTTCCTCCTTTTTTTCTTCACTTAGTAAACTGTCTTTAACTTGATCCACAATTTTTCTCACCTGTGCCATTGGGGAACAGAGGAGTAGTAAGCAAGCAGCTGTGTGGCGCTTAGCTACTGCATGGTGTTAGCCCTCCACAATGTATTGTTCCTAGTTTAAAGCTCTAAGGTTGTTTTCATTTGTATTCAGATGAAAAAGGATTGCATACACAGCAACAGTGCAGGGACAACTTAATTATTTTGCGAACTCATCTTAGGTTTGTTGAGCTTCAAAGGTAATGCTATTTAATGCAATAGGTGCAATTAATTTGGGTTGAAAGGATACAAATTCACAATTTCTTCCTTTGTCTCATGGTAGAGCATTTCAGTATTTTGAAACATTATATTCACTTCTTGTGCCTGTTAACATGCTACACTGCAATTTATACTAAATTTTTTGTAAAGAAGTAAGCAGAAAGCCTGTCCCACTTCTTTAATACCATCAGAAGAAAATGGACTTGGTTACTCAGAGTTAGCTTACCAACTTAGCTACTTAGATGTGCTGGTTGATGTGAAAACAATTTAACTATACTTTCTAAATGAGTTCTGCTGTTAAGAAAACATGTTTTATCTTCTAAGATGGTTTGTTCAAGACAAACTATCAAAACTATCTGAACTGTGTCTTTGCTGTATCTGAACTGTATCTTCAGTACTCCAAATTTTAAAATAAATCTTATGTGCTTTGCTAACTCATTTCTGTGGTTTTGGTAGTTTCTACCATTTCTATTCTTCAAAGACCAATGGTACAGACAAAAGTTACTCCTTGCAAAAAGACCTCTTTTTTTGACTGCAAAATGAGTGAAAAATACATTCTGATCAGCATTTTTTAAATGGTACAGGCATAGTAGGAGTTTGAGATTGCAAAAATGAACAGATATTAACTGTCAGAGAAATTCATAATTGCTCAAGATGACTTTTCAATAGGAAAGAAAATTTAGGGGGAAAACAGACTCCATGAAATAACTGTACTGCACATACTTTTTTGAAAATATTAGCTGAATATGAGCAACATTAATTTCTACTACCTGTGTAATACATACAATCTATTGTTTATCTTTTAGGTTGAAGATTCAGAGGCATATCATGGTGTAACTGTAGTGTGTGGCTTGCTTGCAGTGGTTGTAGTATCACACCTACCCAGAGATGCTGCCATTGAATGGCATGTTGTTGCAGTAGTTGATGATCCACTCCAAAGAAAACATTTTGCAATGAAGACATTGTCAGAGGGCTTCCAAATTGACTGTGAATCTGTGGAGTCTAGTTCTGCATTTTGTGCATCAATCTCCGTACGTCTGAGCTTGGTTTCACCGTCTGCTCCTCAGCTTGATTTAGATGGATGTCTTCATGACTTGGTTTCTGTGTTTAGACAAGCTGTTGAGAAACTGTCAGAAGACTGCAGTGCAAGTCCTTTGTCTCTTAGAACTTTCTTCAAGGAGGATGTCTTTGATGCTGAAACATTACAAACAGGTAAGACTTATGATGACAGAAACCTGCTGTTGATACTAAGCATAAGGTAATTTTTGTTTACTTCTATATAAGGTTTCATTGGAAGGAGACATTTTAGGATTGCCTTTCAAGAATAGGCATGGTTAAGATACGTTTGTTCTTTTTCTGTTTACCAAGCATGCTTCTCATACGGAAAGGCTCTATTCCTGGAAATTTTGAAGTCCAAATAGGACAAAGCCTTGGATTACTTAGTCTGAGTAGGAGGTTAGGTTAGATGATCTTGCTTCAATCTGAATTATTCCGTCATTCCATGAAAGAGAATTTACTGAGAAATCCAACCACTTCAGGGTCGAACATAGGAAGAATGAATCTTTTTGCATAAAAGTCTTTGAACAGTTGTCCATTTGGTAGCCTGTTTTTGTCATGATCTAGAACTGTGTTCAAATAACCAAATTCTTTGTGTTAACAGGCACTCTTTTGAGAATAAAAGATTAAATATTAATGTTTTAAAACAAGAAAATGGTGTTATATCCTCTAGATTAGAGGGTGTCCAGTTTTGAATATGGGCTGATTTCTTCCCAACTCAATTAAATAGAACTTGGTAACCAAACAAATTTACTATTTTTTTCCCAATTTTTTTCGGAAATATCTTTCCCTTTCCAAGTGAAGAGAATACAGAACAATAAATATGATGTTGCAGCTATAATTTATTTCTTATGTTGTACATCTGTATTTTGGGCTATGCTCAATTTGGGATAAGTAACATTATGCAAGAGCATAAAAGCTTGTTTCGTCTGTCAGGCCTACAAAACTGGTAGACCATACTTGTATTGGAATCACAGAATCACAGAATGTTAGGGATTGGAAGGGACCTCGAAAGATCATCCAGTCCAATCCCCCTGCCAGAGCAGGAACACCTAAATCAGATCACCCAGGAACACATCCAGGCGGGCTTTGAATGTCTCCAGAGAAGGAGACTCCACAACCTCTCTGGGCAGCCTGTTCCAGTGCTCTGTCACCCTTACTGTAAAGAAGTTTTTTCTCATATTCAAGTGGAACCTCCTATGTTCCAGCTTGAACCCATTGCCCCTTGTCCTATCACTGGATGTCCCAGAGAAGAGCCTGGCTCCATCCTCCTGACACTCACCCTTCACATATTTATAAACATTGATTAGGTCACCCCTCAGTCTCCTCTTTTCCAGACTAAAGAGACAACAGCTCTCTCAGCCTTTCTTCATAAGGGAGATGCTCCATTCCCTTAATCATCTTCGTGGCTCTGCGCTGGACTCTCTCCAGCAGTTCCCTGTCCTTCCTGAACTGAGGGGCCCAGAACTGGACACAATATTCCAGATGCGGTCTCACCAGGGCAGAGTAGAGGGGGAGGAGAACCTCTCTTGACCTACTGACCACCCCCCTTCTGATACACCCCAGGATGCCATTGGCCTTCTTGGCCACGAG